>UXSR01000452.1:0-32910 GCA_900604375.1 Mesocestoides corti
CACCGGTACAACAGAACAGGCTTTATTGACCAATCAGAAGCCAGAGCCGCGCGTCAGGCGCCCTCCATCCGAGTCCTCCGCGCTGGTCACGCCGCTCATTATATACTGCTCCTCAGTCGTGTCCTCTGGTTGGCTGCCTTCCTTTCCCGCATGCCATTGGATCGCAGAGCGACACGTGATTGGATGAGGCCAGGTGGTCCAACATGTCTGCGCCCTAATCCGACGCCACACCACACCACTGTAGAATACCCGTGCCCTAATAGGAAAAAGACTGGTACAACTGAACAGGCTTTATTGACCAATCAGAAGCCAGAGCCACGCGTCAGGCGCCTTCCATCCGAGTCCACCGCGCTGGCCACGCCGCTCATTATATACTACATTCATCCATGTCCTTCTCTGGTTAGCTGCCTTCCTTTCCCGCATGCCATTGGATCGCAGAGAGACACGGGATTGGCTGAGGCCAGGTGGTCCAACATGTCTGCGCCCCGATCCGACGCCACACCACATTACACCACAGCACCACCGCACCCCACAACACCACATCACACCGCACTACACCACACCACATTACAATGAGAGACGAATCGAGTGATCAATCTATTTCTTTTGCAACAGGTGGGTTCGACCACATTATTCGTATGTGGCAACCGAGCACCGGGAGGTACATTCAAGGATTTGACCACAATGATTCCCAGGTACTTGTAATGTAGTCACCTCCCGCAAGTTGTGTTTCTGCCTACACAAGCTTGTTGTCATGTAATAGCGGCAAATCGCTCCTACTAAGCTGATTAGAATATCCACTGTAAACTCGCCTTACTGAAGAATCCCTTATTAATTGTATTAAATGCCAGTACTTTAGTTTGATAAAAGTGGTAGATATTAAGCATTTTACGTCTTTTTAACTATACATTTTTAATTACTTATCGGGATCTGTTGTTGTGCTGTGATAATGTTTGAGATTATCTGCAATTTCAGTGTTTTGAGTCCAGCCTCCTTTTGACCATTTATTCTCCTATACCCTATATCTTTGAGTTTGTTTTGCTTGCATTTAAAGTTTATATTGGTTGTCGAATTTCATTTTCTTAGGTAAACGCCCTTGCATTTACAAGTGATGGAAGCTATTTGGCTGCTGCTGGTTTTGGAAAAATCCGCATTTACGACGTCTTCGGGGGTGCCAGTCCCGTGACGGTGCTGGCGGAGTTTTCGAAGAACGTAAACGTAGTTGGGCATGATTTGAGAGGCAACTGGATGTTTTCTGGAGGTGAAGACAAGGTGGCCAAAATTTTCGATTGGAGAAATCCCACTCACAATTCTCGAAGTGTTACTGGAACCTGTAATGTACGTCTTAACTTACAAAAAGGGCTCTTAATAGCCTGTTACCTAGTTCTGTTTTCCTTGACAAGCTCTTTAATGGTTGTGTGACAGTATTTTTTAATATTTTTACGTCAAATAAGTGAATATTCTCATTATAAAACAGAAAATTGGTGTGCATGTTTCACAACAATATTATTCGATTGGTTACCGCCATATTATTATTAATATTATTATTTTAATGCATTTTGCTATTGAGATATCACTCATTCTCTACCACACGTAGAGTTCGTCGAGCATCAATTCCATGGTCCTTCATCCAAATCAGTTGGAAATCCTCTTCAGCAATGATAACGGCGAGGTATATTTCTGGGACTTGCGCAACGGTCAAGTCAATATTATGTGTCCGGACATTCGAGGAGGCCCCGTTCACTCAATTGCGATCAATGCCGAAGGAACGTCCCTGGCTGCAGCGAATGCCTCTGGGTGTATTATTGTTTGGTCCCTTGCCTGCAGTATGGCCTTTAAGCCCACCAAAAAGGTGAGATAGAATTACTCAGGGCCTTTGCTTGCTTGCAATATTTTGCTTTATATTAAAATATTCTGAGGGCCATAGGTCGTTACTTCATTTTACTCTCTGTGTGGTACAGATTTTTGGGGGCTGTTGTTACCTGTGAGATGTTCTAGTGATTTGTGAACAAGTGGCTATGTGCCCACAGTTATATACCATTTTAAATCGCGATTTTAAAGGAGTAACTAAACTACCCAATGAACGAATTTGAGGCCTGCAAATTTTTTTGTCTCGTTGGATGTTGTTGTTCTAATGGTAGCTGTTTCTCGAGCAGTTAATTCATGATTTATTCTGAATCCTCATTTCGCAAGTTGGCAAGGCGATTATGCATCTGGTTCTTTTGGTTTGATTACAGCATAAAGCGTAACATTAGGCTTGGAACATGAGTACCTGCATGCATTTTTTGCAATAAATTTAATTTGGTCATGCTATTTAAAAAAGTGCGAGATGTTCGTAATTTTTGTCTAATAAGGCTTTTTGAGAGCTCATTGCATAAATCAGCATTGCCAGGCTCGGCAGAGTTAATTCGAATTATTTTTTATCGTTTGGTGTTTAGTAGAATGGCGTAAAAGTATCTCGTTTCTGAAATGTGTTGAATTCGAAAATTTATCGAACGTTTGCAAACTTGTTGTAGACCATGAGTCACAGTTATTCCTAATTTTTCCATGTGCGAATCCGTAGCGAAGCAGTAGCCAGCTATTGTTTAAACGTGGAGCCGCCTTCTTTGGGCTTTTGATTGGCATTGTTTATGCTTTTTGCGTCCCCGTTTTCGCGTGTTTTGTCACATGTGACTTATATAGTTAAAGTAAGAACCATTTAGATAAATTTGACAAAGTTAAAAGTAAATATAATATTCTTAAGGCATTATCTTGTTTTAGTGTTAATCAGACTTGTCAATAAGCACGAGAGAAAACTTCGTACATTCAAAGTAATGTCAGTTATGTTTACCACTCGAAGCTTACCAACGGGAGAGATCGTTCGAATCACAATACTTTGCCGTTAAGCCCGGAAAAATATTCACGGGACGACCACGATAGTATATTATGTATTTTCAACTGTCTCTTAACTGCCGAATCGTTAATCGGCGCTTAATGGTATAAAACCGATAAATGTGACAATCGGTTCAATCAGAAGGTAGCCCTTCACCGCAGACCGATTACTGCAATTCGAATATGATGTATAGTAGTATCAGTTATGTTGTTGGATTAGGCACCGTTTTTTAACGTAAATTGTGGGTTATACAATACCGAAGTTTGCGATGTTTGTGTGGACTTCTGATGTAATTTGTGCGCACTGTCCTAAGTTATCCGGTATGCTGTTTAATGTCTTTGTGTAAAGGCAGTTTCGCTTTGTTTATGTACATTTTCTAATACCTGAAAATAGCATTTTTGAAGAAGTATAGGAAATCGACCATCGTTCAAGTTTTTCTGTCCCCATTATTTGCATTTATTCTTTGTAGCACAGTTCCAAGGTTCATTCCTCTTACGCCCTAAAGTGTGAATTTTCCCCGGACAGCACACTTCTTGCGACTTGTGGAGCAGACGGCAAGGTAAATCTACTCAGGACGGCAGACTACAGCGTGACGGGCTCTTTGCGAGCAAGTACGGACCGCTACTGGGCGTGGGACTGTGCTTTCTCAGCTGACTCCCGCTACCTCGTCTCGGCACACTCGGACGGCATCGCTCGTTTGTGGAACCTGGAAGACAGTCAAAATAATGGCCTGGTGTCGGGCACCACAGTAGAACCCCGACTGGAGTATAAAGGACACCAGCGAGCGGTTACGTGTCTCGCCTTCCGTGACCAGTCTCTTGCTGGTTGTACACCCTAGGAACACGCTGCCCTCCCCCTGCTCTACTTGTAAATATTGTGTCCAGCCGTTTCTCTTTTTTTTCATTGGTATCTTGTCAAAAATTTTCAGGACTTGATCTTTTGCAGTCGAGTAATTGATGGTTTAGTGGGATTCTTGACTGCCACATTTTAAAGGGTTGGCTTTATCTGAAGTGGTGTGCTTTTGTGTCTGGCGTCGGTCTGTCCTCCATGGACATTCATGATGCATCTTGAGGGCTCATTAGCCATTTACTGTAAGATAAAAGGCTCGTGAACTCGCGCAATCGGTCGCCAGGTCAATCCAGCATCCGATACGCCCCAACAAGTATTCTACGTTAAGAAAGGGCTAAGCAATGATCAGCGCCGTAGTAAGACATAAGTACAGGACGGGTTTACAGGTTATGCAACTTTTGTTGAATTGATGGAAGTAGCCCTTCTTTGTTTAAGCTTAATGTCAATTCATTTAACACCATCATTTGTGTGAAGTTTATTCGGACGGGAGACACAAAACCGCGGTATTATTTTTTGGTTTTTAACGGCATATTTCGCCCGTAGTGTAGGAATTGTTTGCTGGTGGTAGCAGGAATGCAGTGTGGTCCTGTGGCCCGACCCAGAACGCACTTTGAGCACAGAACCCGCCTTCATTGGATTACATCACAAGCCTATTAGTTCGTTAGCTGGAGCTAGTAGGAATATGTCGTACCTTTAGTAGCACCGAGGTCTAGTATTTACGGGATCTAATTACGGTTACTAAAGATAATGAATTACTAATGCCAAGGGTTGGCTTCACACTACTTAATTACGATTTACCAAAACACAAAATTAACCAACGGAATAGTATCTTATTAAGCTACTGAGATCGGTCTTTTATTGTACAAATTCAAAAAATAAAATGTGAATGAAATCGTCATTATAATGGGGGATTTGTCCTTTCTCGGGTATAAATTTGCCAGAATTCATAGTAAATAATCACAAGGTTGACCTTACACGTCAAGTGTAGGCAAAAATTTATGGTGTTCTCCTTCTTCTTCAGGTGAAAGAGTTTGTGGCTGGCCTTCGCCCTCTTCCGTTTCGTGGCTGGAATGCGCGGAACCCAAATCACGAGTGTGAACATCCACCTTGACTTCGCTAATTTCATCGACAGTTTCAACAGCCGGGTTGTCTAGAGGGAAAAATACCCACTCAATCATCGACCTACAAGTGACCGAGCTTTCAGTAAAGTGGTTCGATTATAATCATGCAACTTCGAAGTATGTGGTCACAGAATTCCCCATTGACATATAAATCTCGTCAAAATTCTGACATTTTACATTTTACCCCGTTACCCAACCAAGATCACGTTTTGACACAGCGTCCTTCATCATTTCGACTTGAAATATCGCGGGTGATGAGATATCGTGAGAGATTTTAATTCCGCCAAAAATTCAAGCCCTTCTGTTTTCATTGCCGGAGTTAAGCGAAGTAAATAGCGGAGTTGAACGGTCATCTACGCCGGAAGACAGCAGCTTTCGTGGGCACAAGTGAAACATCACTAGCATATTTTTGCGTGCCTTATCGCTTAGTGGGCTATGCCGTCGATTAATTTAGGGCCACCTCGGGTAGTAGGCCTGCTAAAATATTCGAAGTCGTATCAAAAAGCGGGACTGGTCGATGAGGCGATAGTTTCATTAATAAAATGAAGACTAGGACAAATGAGTATAACTCACGTTCAGAATACTGAATCGAAATAAGTAATGGAGTGCTTAGTGCGTAATTTGTAGTGCGGCACCAAGACACCGTTTGCGCCTAAAATGTTACCCAAGGGCGGCAACACACTAGAATATGCGACAAAATTTCTCACTCATTCACACTTTTCGAATCTCCCATTATTTGGATACAGTTTTAAGAAAGTTTGGTTGCCTATTTCATCAATGAGCCACAGACCAGTTACCTATAATACCTTGTTGACATAGCGTAGGAGCAATTCCAACTTTTGGATAAGTTGTTTTCCGAGACCTACGTCCCACTACTGTTGGGTTTTTGAGACGGCAGTTTTGCGTCCATGTTATTCGAGGAATAAAAAGCACTGTTAAACGAGGAATGTGAATGGCTGGTCACGCAGGACTAAGAACAGGGACGACGAAATAGTGGATGAGGTTCTTCACCCTTGCTTTCAAGTGCTCGAATAAAAATAACATCGCCTAAAATGAATTAGCACCGATTGAAATTACCAAACGATTAGTGAGAAAACTCGTCGACTAAGTAAGGAGCGTGATCTAACTAATGAGATTGAAGGGCGCAGAAACGACTGGTACAGCTCGCGATAACTAAGACTACGTAATGGTACTCTTTCGAACATAGGAATCGTCGTGGTAACAATTGTCTACCACGTGAGTGGGTGAATTGGTGGATGGAGGGAGCGACCGCAGAGAGCACGCAAAAAAGGTTACGCACATCTTAAAAGATCTGATGCGGATGAGAATTGACTACAAAGGAATAGTACGGAGGTGCATTGGATTTTATCGATAAATGGCGACATGATCAACACTAATTAGCTAAGGTCTAATTGAATTCAATGATTATTTCAAACAAATCGTGAGATATTAAAACATTGTTGACGTGAAAAATAACGTATGAGAATGTTGTGAGTCAGCAATCGAATAACTTAGAGGCGTCTGACTCTTGATTAAATAATACGCAAAAAGCGTAAGAACCCTAGGCGAGTGAAAAAGTGTAATTTAGGATTAGATGCACCAAAGCAGTAAATAAGCACGACTGGATGTCCTGACAAAGAGGAAAGAGAAGGAATGGAGTAGAACAGACCACTGCACCACAAAGATCAGGATAAGCAAGAGGACTCAAACACATCAGCGGAAAATGTGAACGGACCGGCAGGTGGGGCAGGTGAATATCACCAGACAGATGAAAAAACACGTGTAGAATTATGCACTTACACTTAAATCAATTAGAAATGTGGAGTACTTGGACGGTTACAAACACCTGTGCTATAGAACGAGTTCAGCTAAATAAACTTCTTAGAAAAGCACACTTAACCCTGGATTTCAGTGAAAAAAGAATAAACATGACAAGATCTGCTATGCTCATATTCGTGAGCTACGTGGTCGATACAAGTAACATCATTAGGAAGCGACGCTGTGCATACTTTAGTCCACGAAGCCCACGATTTCGGAGGAAACACAGAATATGCTCCTGTCGCCACTTTTGCAGGTTGGGACGCAAGACCTTTTTATTTGACTACACAATTCTAACTTTTTGATGGACTATCATGTTATTCGTCCAAAATGGTTTAAACGACTTGCCGTAGTACATTAAAGAGCACGCAATGTGAAAGACGAAACCTTGCAATAATACAACATATAAAATACTACAGATAGAAATCAAAGCATAAATAGCCAAGCGTGCAAGGTTGTTAAGTTGTGCCTGGATAACTGTCATTTTTCATCATTAAACTAAAAATGTTACTCAACGACAATCGCAAAAATTGTGCACTATGACCAGAAGCGTGCACAATTAGCAGTGAAGTTATGGCGTTGCCATTAAGCGAATTTAACAACAACTTAAGATATTTTCTCGTCAAAACAAAAAAGCACGCCTGGGACTACACCACTCTGGCTTGCCCTACGCTTGCAATGAATAGAATGGTCATAAAATTTGCCGTGTTGTTCTTGTTTGCACCTTTGTCCCACTCTTCTTGTTCTGGGTGAGTTGGGCTTAGAATTTGTTCACTCAGTAGGCAGTGTTCTACGTGGCATTACCCCAGAGTATATATATATATATATATGCGTAGGTACATCGCCATGCGACTATGATGTTCAGACGAAGTCATTTTCCGAAGCTGCAAAAACAAGTATTGTTTACAATGGCTGACAAAGCATGTGCTACACAGTTCGTTGGAGGCCAAACAGAGAAATAAAGATTTCAAGGAACCTTAAATCGGGTGTGAAAACATTTACTATAAAAACTGGAATTTGATTTCTCACATTTCAAAAAATGAAACATGTTCGTGGCACTTTATAAAATGTCTCCAAAAAACATTAATATCTTGCAATTAAAAGAGCTCTATTTGGGAGAGAAGACTTAATGCAAGGCGAATAAGGAACAATAATTCCTACAACTTGGGGAAGTATAGTTTAATGAAATTTTATTTTATGCCACATTTGAAGTTAATTATGTCCTACTGGTGCATTCGTGTGTTTATCGGACGATGCACGTAGCAAGTTGACCCTCTCTAACCAAGTGATCTTAAAATGATGTTTTGCAAGTGCAAAATCCGACAACAGCTATTCAGGTATCAGTATCTGAATGTTGGAGACATTACAACAAACTGCCTATACATAATCACGAACAAGGCAAATACATAATACCACAAAATTATTTGCAGTGCAAAAGAAAATCCACTGACCAATGAAGTTATCAACATATTAAAAATTGTAAGAATACGAAATACCCCAAAACGGAATTTAAACGGCGATTTCACACAGATTCCCTTCTCTTAAAATGTGTGGCCGAGCTGCTTTTACAGAAAAAGGCCACATCCAGTAGAAAACAGTCAATACGAATGTGGTAGAACTGATAGTAAGGACGAAGTTGGCTAATGCACCGGATTGACGGGAAACAGATGATACCAAAGCTACCTCCATTGAGCAAAGTGCTAAAAGTAGCAAAGGGTGGTAGTGGACAGAATATACAACCTGGCGCGTTTAATGCAAGCAATAAAAAGTAGTTTTTCTTACAAAACACAAAGTTTTTGAGCACGCAGCGCGTTGAAAGAATGTGTTATGGGCTTAAATGTAAAGAAAAATGGATCAGTGATAGTTTTTTAGAAAACGCGGATATCCAAAAGCACGAACACGGCAAACACTGAGTTTTCTGATGAAAACACCCGAAAAGTGTGAAAATAACAATTGGAATTGGGTCTGGAAAAATGCACACTGTCCTTCGTAAAGTAAACGACCACGTGCCTGTAACTTGAAACGACGAAACAATTGGAAAAAAGAATTCAATGAATAAAATTACAATCCCTGTGCCTGAAAATCCTCCCAAATAGCATTTCAGTGTTCTAATGCGGCTTAGACCTTGAGGTCCACCAAAGAAAAGAGGCTAGGAATGGTGAGCTCACCAGTTCACGAGAGGCAATTCTAGGAGGAACATAAAAGTCACCGATTTACTGGGATTCCCTGCAGAACTCAAGACACAGTGAAAGGAGGGTGAGAGTTGATCTAGAAACCAGTCTGTTGTTTTCGAGTTAGACACAGAGAAGTCCATCATGCGTAAAATTATGGGGCGACAGTTAAGCACAAACAACGGTGGAACCGGAGGCAGACACGCGGATGGCGTGCGCACAAATGCAAGTTTATAGTTTAATCTGACGAATGCGGGCAGATAGAAAACGCATTTCGATGTTTTGTATAGTGTGAATGAAAAAAGCTTACAAGTACAAATGGACTTTAAGCAGAGCAAAAGCATTTCAAAAAGTGCCGTAGGGCACGTGTAAAAAAGTTCACGGTTTTTCAGCTCTATTAGATGAGACAGCGTCGTTCAAATGCAATTCAATTCAGTCGTGACTGAGATCCATTAAAACAAACTTCTTTAGAGCGGGATTGATCAAAGTGGAAGTTTGTCAAAAAATGATTCTGATCAACACCTTGATCTAAGCCAATCTTAGGCATAAACAAAACCTTCGCGAGCAAGAATGCCATGCTCTTCAAAACAGAAGGATCTGGAAAAATGCGAAGACACTAGCCAGAATAAAACTATGAGACTACATTCGAAAACTTGACCACTTTGACGATTTCCAATATACAAAATCCAAAGTGTTTCACACGAGTGCTGATTGTAAAAAAAAACAGTGTAATCTGTATGGCTCCGCGTTCGTGCATAAACGCAAGCCTATGTTGTCATCATTTAATTTCAAAAAAAGATCAGAAACGCCAAAAACAACTTTTTAATTTACCGTATCCAAGCCAGGCTGTGCCATTGGAAGGTAACTGTCCTCCAGATAGCCATGACGCGGATGGTGCGGATTTACTTAAAAGAGGAGCACTGTCATCATCTCCACGCACAGTGTTTGTTTCACATGCGGAGGCTGTATCTATGGGTTGAGGCGCCTCAATTGTCTCGGAACCAGTACGGTCAACTAACGAATTAGATGGCTGGGCACTTTCTTCATCCTCCTCTTCGACGTTATTATCGTCTGCATCTGTGTCCACGTCATCGTGATTCCGGTTGATACGATACTTACACACAGGACAGGAACCCTGACGTCGAAGAAGCCAACGGTCAACGCATTTACTGTGATAGGCTGGAAAATAGGTGGTCATAAGGTTAAAGACGAAAAATTTATATAGATTTATACAATACATCATATCATACACATTGGTGTGAATAACGTCTGAATAGATCATGAGTGTTGCGACACGCTGCGAAAAATTCCCATCTTCCAGTATGATCAATAAATTCGTGAAGACCAAAGTAGACTTTTGCAGAGCGAAAATTTGAATGAGTGGACAAGCCCAAAGACTTGGAGCAAGCACGCTATTCGTCAACACGCAATTGTTTATTGCAAAATGAGAAATACGTACCACCGACTTAATTGAAACTTCAGAAGATCTACGAGAACAGCTAGGTTTTGTGATGCATAAATTCAAATCCCCATTTATTGCGGTGTCGATATTCCCATCTGAATATACAGTTAAAAATAAGTTCAACACGTGCTTAACTATGAGAAAAGCAACAAGCCACAAACACTGAGATAGGAATTTTTGTTTATGTGGTGGCTGTAAAATAGCACCGCAAAACCACATAGCAGAATAAAATACACAGAACCAAAATAACTATCCAAAAAACGTGTTCGATTCAAAAAAAGAAAGAAAATTGGGAGAAAACTAAATCCGCATTAAGGAGACAAGAGGGGAGTGAGTGCCCACGGATATCGAAAAGCATGATTACCATGGTGACATGGAAGCACCCGGAGTTTGTCTCCCATCGCGTAATCTTCAAGACAAATTGCACAGGTTTCGTATAGATTTTGGTAATCTAAAAGCAAAAAGGGATTGCACTTGGGATTTGGATACAATTAAACTGGAAATGAAAACTACGCGGAAGCAATATCAATAATGCTGTTTTTACAATTAGCACATATTTTCAGACACATTGTCTCAAGTAGTAGGAGGGGGGCGAAAACAACCGATAACAAGTTTTTAAAGATATTTTACCCTCTGAATATCTAATTTCCGGAAGTTTGTTGAGGCTGTCGCGGCTTAGTCGATTCTTTGACTGACGAAGGCACGTTCGAAAGACACGAAACGCCAAGAAAATTATGATGCCAAAAAATGCAAGCGAGAGTGTAATTAGGAACGGTACTAGATAGTACTCAATGACTGTTCCGGGGTTGGGTTTCATTCGAGCAAGATACCTACAAAAAGGGAGCAAAAAAACATGCTAAAGAAATTTTACACATTTCACGTTGCTGCATGACACATATCAACAAACTGAAAAAGCAAAAAAGAAGACAATATGCATGTTGTACAAATTACCCTGATAGATAGAGGTATTGAGAACGAATAGTATTTCCGGATGAACGACCCACCATAATTGCAGGAATGTTGACATTAAATGCTAAAATTATTACAAAATTAGGAATTACTGGCATTTGAACTCATCGGAAACACATAGTCGCTTTCAGTATTAACTATGATGGCTCCAGAGAAATTTGCTTTCTGGACAGCAAGAACCTTCTCTGCAAATGTACAGTCCCCACGATGAATCAATGCAAAAAAAATATCGCGGCCATTAGGTGGTGGCTTCACTAATTCACAAGCATTGAGTGGGGAGCTTTCGGAAATTTTTCCCTATCAAATTAAAAACATAATGATTGTCATACCATGGGCATGTCTTCAGTTATTACTGCACCGAAAGACGCTTCCGCATCTTCAAACTCAACGCTTACATTTCGTTGAGCAGATATCTAAATAGTAATAATTTATAGCATTAAGTACCAAAATAAGCGTAGAAGATGCCAAACTAATTAGGCTAGAAATTACAGATACAAATAAAAACATTGGCCAAAAAACACATTCGAAGCAAAGACAAAGCAACCAATCAAAAACATGAAAGGTGTTTTCGCTTGAAGCGGCTCAACAACAAATCTATTAAAATAACTCGTTTAGATGTTGCTTCATCATCTCAAGACACCACACTTTCACCTATGGTATTTACTTAGTGATACATGTGAAGATATGCATAAGCCTTTCGAATAGTTTGACTGTTTAAATTAAATATTCATTAAAAAGTGCATTATTCATCAAATTTTTACGATTCATATTAAAGCGACGCTAATGTTTTTGAGCATTTTTTGGATACTTTGACGTTTTAATAAAACGGGAATTATTGCACTTACTATTTCAAATCTTTAAATTTCTAGTAGATTTCAATAACATTAAAGTCAAATTGCTGTTTGTACCCGGATGCCTGCAATCCGTTTTTCCCTATCCTTCTTTTACTTCTTCTTATATACATTTTGGTTTTATTGATCTAATTTACACATCTGCATTCCTTTCGACAGCTTTGTTACTGAGCTGACTATTCAGTACATAGGAATGGGCTTGTGACAAGCCAATGTCGTGGTCACTTCACGATCACTAAATTGAGATGTTTGCAGTCGTAAACTTTTTAAGCTTTCATATCCTAAAGATTTTTTGCTTAAAAAATGGGTTGTCATTCGTGTTGCATTTATTCTGATTCACATCACTAAAAAATACAAAACAAAATATCTGCCTGCCTAAGCCAAATATACTTTGATTTGTTCCAAGAAAGCATGCGAAAAATCTTTAAAGAAATATTTAAACAGATGGTCTATGCATGACTCAATATTTTCAAAATTTTCATATATTATTAGCAGTCACATTTTTACTTGTAAAGATTAATTAGAGTAATTAGAGGAAATGTTAAAGCGTTTATATAAGTCGAGTTTTTATGCAATTCGCATCAATAAATGCTGGTTTTATAATTGAGAGCTTAAGTAAATTCATCCAGGACCTGATAAGTACCACCTCAAAACCTTAGAGCTCAGCCTCAAGCAGCAAAAACTTAGAAGTTTTTTCCGAAATCTACTCGCCGTTCATTTGAACAATAAACGACTAATAGTTTGTGCTACCGTTATTTATTAGTCCAATTTCGAAATTGAAGGCAACCAAAGACATCTTAGTGTAAGGATATGAGTTCATTTTTTACCTAGCACTTTCGAATAAATCATGCCTAAATTGACTGCTCTTCGCTAAACAAAAACAAGGTTTACCTTTTTTATAAGAAAAAGAACGTGCTTTATGTTTCTGGCATTAATTATTTAGCAGTCAGATATTTCGTTGACAATCTGTGCACAAAAATGGAAACTTTGTCCAAATTTCAGACAGAACTTTGACAATGTGTCATTTGTCACCATTGTGTTCAACGTCCGTGCAACTTAGATTATTAGATGCCAATTAGATGATCAAAATCTTGTTTAAATATAGTTTGAGTAATGAAATCACAGTTTAGTGTCACTTCGCTTTTATGTATGCAATCTTTTCATTCAAAAGAATGCAGCACATTTCATCGACATAAAATGCAGTCTCTAGTACATTTTGATCAACTTTCCAACCACTTAATCCGATCGCTCCGCCTTCGACACAGTGTTCCCCTTTTTTGCAACATGGCGGCAGCCGCGCGAATCCTCAACTACCCCTTCATTCACACTAATATTTGGATTATCCTTACGCCTAGGTCTCGATGTTAGCGCATGCATGACTTACACATCCGAGGTATAAATACACACGCGCAAACCCCACAAACGATACAACACCAACATATTTGGGCTTTGAAGTAAACGGGTTGCGTCCCGTCTTATCCGGTCTTTTTCTTCATCGCGGATATCAGGCAAGCGTAATCGGGCCAGGCTTAATTCCGTGGTTCTGGCGTGGTTCAAGACCACATGCTGGGGCCCAAAATATAATCACTCCTTTTTCTGCATGGTACTTCGTTTCATACGTGTGATCTCCAAAGTGGATCCTTTTAGTTTTTTTGCTAATGACAGTCTCAAATATGTGTAGTGTGCCTAAAAGTATAATCAGATTTTTTATTTAATCACGAGTTCTGTGATATTTTTTTCTAGATTTATCATTTTTTATCACAGTGCATAAACCACAAATTGCTGGTTTAAGAAAATACACTGCCATATATAAGCGAACCTTTTTTTATTACTTGTAAGGTTAATTATTAGTCCCATTATATGATCAAACATTTTTACGATCACATAAAACACTTTTATTTGCAAAATTTGCATTGATTTTTTGCCAAATGCACTAACCTTGGTCTTGAAGACCATCAGTATTTTCCTAGCAAAAATAAAATAACAGTCCGACATCAAGCTGGCCATTTGGCAACTTTTCGAGACAACCAGATAAAGCGATTTCAAATTTTTACTCTACCATAAAAAAATCTTTCTCACATTATTTTCATCTATGGTAGTGTTAATGATAAATATTAAGGCCACACTAAATTTAGTTTACTCCAGCCTTATAAAACATACTCAGGCATGTTGAATCACGCGGAACTCAGCTAATTCTTAATCATTGTGTTTTTGAATGGCATATGTGCTCACAACCAGCCAACCCGAGACAATGGCGAATTAGAAGCATTGTACGAGTTGAGGTGTGCCTAATGTAGTGGTCGCAATTTAACTACATTTAGCTTTTGAATTCCGCTTGTAGTAAGTGCTAAATGCAACACTGCTCTGCATACCTTTTCTCTACTATGGCTTGTGTATTCTGCACCAATGACCTCAACCGTTTTTCCCAGCATATGTCACTCAGGTGACATTGAGAGTTGCACAATGACCCGACTCTAGGTCAGATAAATATTTAGAAATTCCGATTAGGGAACCAAAACATAATGAATTCCTACCATTAGACAAAAGGCTCTGTTATTGTTGGAAATCACCACTGTCACACACGATGTCACTAGGTAGGTGTGCGAACTGCTTCTTAGTTTGAAGTACTAGATCTCAGTTTATATTCCCTTGATGGGTTTCTTGTTCATGGATTTAGGGGTTTAAGTTACCTGGTGAGCATACTTTTTGTTGTGTATATATGCATTTGTGTGGTAATCGAACGAATTGAACAAAACAAAACAGGTTGCTTGCTTGCAACACTCCGATGCTATTACTGACTTGTGCATTTCTCATGTTTCCTGGTCTGTATCAGGCAGTGGCACGAGAAGTAAATTTCATATTGTGAGACCTTTTTAGTGTTAAAATCTATTTAACCGAAAAGTTATTTTTTGTTTCCAATTGATGCCTTTAACCATTTTTCTTGTCGATGTAGAAATTATGATATTTAATTTATGGATAGACCCGCTCAGTGGTTGTCTTTTTTTTCTATATTTTTCTAAGCCTGAAAATTCGGTTATTCGTTGAAATAATTAACTCATCATAAGTTTACGCAGCTGCTGTAAACGATACCTGCATAAGGAACCATGATTCCATGGCTCATATACAAACACATAAGTCTATCAGAACTCACATACAGCTTTGAAAAATGACACAAAACGTTTTGACTGTATTATTTATGGTCGCCCATGTATGGTATTGTTTGTGGTGATTTACATATTAGCAGACAGTTAGTACTAGGAGCAAAACAATTCATAAGCTCAGTAATGATACACTAATATTTTAAATATTATCCAGGTAGTTTGCAAACACAAATGAAGTGTTGTTGAGGCTGAGCTTAAAAAATAAGAATGAGACAATTTTAAGAGTGCAAGCGGATTGACAAATTACCTGAGGTACTGCTTTTTTAACCAAACTTGCTATTTCTTATGTTAATGGCGTCAAAAATTAATCTATATCGTTTGGATCAGTGGCTGTGATTGCAGGTCTTTTAAAAGATTTGTGTGATTTGAAGTAAGATAAATATTCATCATGCAATTTCATTATCGAAGCTAGAAGTTAATGGATTTACATTAAACAGCCAGAGAATGCACTTAGATTTCTGTATTTTTTGTCAACATAAAATTACCCAGTTAAACTTTTGAGCTTGCTAATTTCTCGAGCGAAAATGTATTAGTGAGATTGCATACCTCTTGAGCTCAAATGTGAAGTTTGTGTTACTGTTGAAAGTGTGTAATATATATGTTTATACTTTACTCTACAGTCTTCATAGTTCTAAAATTATCCGACTCAGTTTAATTAATCCACGTGATGAGACATTTCAGACATTCTTCCAGCAAACTTTGGTCGCTTTTGCAAACTTTTTGGAAAACCATCAGTAGCAAACCTAACTCTATCGGTATTTATACCTGCGTGCTTTAATTTCTAAGAGGTGTGACTAAAGAATAAATTGAATAAGATTTAATTAGCTAATCGCATAATGAATCGTCCTGATAAAAATTTCATGGATTTGCAACAACTGAAAGTTGTCTTCATTTCGTTTCTAGTATTTAAGCACTAAATTTTATCGGGTTTGTTTCTAAATTAGCAAGTTACATGGGAAGACACCACTTTGCAGCCGTTTAAATAAGCGAATCAATTGTGCCTTGTTTTTGTTTGTTGGAGTGTCTCTGCCGACAGGTTGTTTCAAATTTCAGTGCTTTTTGTGATTATGGCGTCTAGTCGAAAAAAGATCCTTCTTAAAGTCATAATACTTGGAGATAGCGGGTAATGCTTTGTTATAATCTTTTTTATTTTTACTGTTTAGTGTTGGAAAAACTTCGCTAATGAATCAGTATGTAACTCAGAGATTTAGCAACCAGTATAAAGCCACAATTGGTGCGGATTTTCTTACAAAGGAGACTATGGTTGACGATCGGGTTGTAACTCTGCAAATTTGGGACACCGCTGGTCAAGAGCGGTTTCAGTCCCTTGGTGTTGCGTTTTATCGCGGCGCCGACTGCTGCGTCCTCGTGTACGATGTTACGATGCCCAATACTTTTAAAACGCTTGATTCTTGGCGTGACGAGTTTCTAATTCAGGCTAGCCCTCGAGATCCCGAGAACTTCCCCTTTATTCTTATCGGTAATAAAATTGACTTGCCAAACAGAGCTGTAAGTCCTAATTTTTGTATCATAAAAATGAGATGTACGCTACAGACCCCTGTTATCTTTTCTTGTCTACCTCATCGATAATTTACATTATTAGAAGAATTGATGTTGATATTTGCACTGATAAATGTTTACATCGTTAACCCTTCCTCCAGGTGTCTATTATGTTATACTTTGTAATTCTTGTATCCCGCTTCCTGCTAGCTTCAGCGCCAAAATCTGCGCAGGGATCTAGATATCTCCCATGTGTCATTACTATTTTTCTGTCATAATTTGTTTTGTTATCCCATAACAACTTATATGATTATAAGACCTAACTTGCCAAGTAGGAAAATGCCACTCTGATCCTTCGTCCCTTGTCGATTTTCCAATCTCAGCCTGCTCTTGTAGGAAAACAAAGCCCCAATTATTTAATTTAAACTTTCATTTACGCTTTTGTATTCTCCAGATAACTGACAGACGCGCAAGGCAATGGTGTCAAGCAAAGGGGAATATCCCTTACTTCGAATGCAGTGCCAAAGAAACGACCAATGTGAAACAGGCCTTCCAGGAAGTTGCAAGAGTGGCCCTTGCGCAGGAAACTGAGGTACGTTTGCGCACCACCTAAACTTTTTAACTGTTCGCAGAAAAATATTCAAGGTAATAGCTTTGGCATCCTCTTAACGTTATTGTCAATTATTTTTAAGATTTTGTAGTTATAATCAGTTTGTTTTTGCTGCGTGGTCAAAATCCTCTCACATGCAAACAAAAGCCAGTTAAATGTATTTGCGTGTTCCATGGCAGAGGACTTTCATGGTGCTCAATTTTTTTGTTTGTGCATTTCTCAGCAAAATTTATGTTGCTTAAAAGCATCAGAGCGCTCTTTTAGCCTTGAAAAAAGGTAGCCAAATCGCAGAGTAGTTTTTAACAATCTACATTTGCCTATACTAATTGTATTTCCATTAAGTCTCATGGAAAAGGTTCCTTTCGCATGCACTGAATTTTTCTCGAATGCTGCCTTTGAACCATAAAAGCGTTATAATGTTCCGAGGGCTTATTAGTTACTTTTGCCGTCAAATTTCATCTAAGCACTGTAGTCCTGACATTTTTACTGTCAACCCTACTATTCAAAGCAAATTATGCCTTTTTCAATTTATGGACGCTAATTTGGTCCTTAAATCCATCTTTCACAATTCTCAACTGGCTTTTCATCTTTCAACCGTAAGATCTACCTTCATTTAATGTAGGCGGTTGGTATTTTGATCTCGAGACGCATAGATTTATCCGTTACCTCCCGGCAGTGTAGCAGTCTAACTACAAATTAGCGTGCTTTCCCCAAACATTCTTGACCCTGTTTCTTTTCAACTAATCTAAGTACATCGATCATTTAGCAGATGTATTGGGTTTTACATTATTTCTGATAATTTTACTTGATATGGAGAAGTCGTAAACATGGGTTTTTATGTGCATTGAAAATTCTTAAACCTACTTCCTTTTTATTTTGATATGTTAAAGTATATAGCACTATTTTAAAACCTTTTGTTACCCTAGCATGCGTAGTCCACAAAGCTGCGCTTTGGGCATATTCGGGAAAGAAGTCGATTATATGCCTCTTGGTATTAATTAGCCGTGTGACAAACTTTGCAACTGATTTTACTGCATTCCAATCAAGTCAGTCTCGAATTTCATTAAGTGGCATATTCATAATATCAGCATAAAATTCTTTGGCCTTACCAAAAAAACAGAAGACGTGCTCGTCTCTGCCAAATTACTTTTCCAGAATAGTCCCACGGGCCGTTTCGACTTTCTGTTAATGCTCTTAGTTCGTGCGTTTTGGTGTCAGTCCAGAAATGTATTGCGAAAACTATTCGTCTATCTTTTTTGTGTTCATTTATTGCGTTTAACGAATTGAAGCTTGTGAACTAACCAGAATAAATCGTTTATCCACCAGCAGTTTTATTTTTCCTTAAGTTAAACAAATGAAACATAAGTATTTGTTCACATATAATTGTTTACCGTGGTACTCGCTTTTTGTTTGCAGCCGGACACAATGAACGACTGTCCTGACCAGATTCAACTTGGGGCCCCGAGAAGTGATCGTAACAGTGGTTGCAGTTGTTGATGTCGCACAATTGGGTCAATTATCTCCACCGTTTTCGTATCGACGAGAACATTCAACTGACATCCTCACCATTCAACTTGACCTTATCGCCTCATGAGCCAGTCACGTTTACCCTTTGATCGCTGTCATCTTTTTTACCATCTGATTTCCGTGTCCGCTATCCTACTTAAACAGATTTAGATCTCATTTTCGTGTCCATCCCATGTAAATAATTATGCAGTAAATCGATTTGGCCAATCCAGGGTCTTTCACGCTGACGGCTTGCATGTTTGTAGCAAGGCCCTGCCCTGGTACTATGTCCGATTACCGCTTTACCAACTAGATTTGTTTAGATGCCAGTGTTTTTGGTCCAAGAAAACTTGCTTTTTGAATCTGTCAAGGACCAGACTCATCCTGAATTTGTCTCCAACTCATTTACCTTTTGTAATTTTCCATAGACCAATTTGAACTGCAACAAAATTAAAATGTATCATTCAGCGGTCGGATTGTTGGGAATTTGAGTGGCTTAAAGGCAGACTGCGGAGATTGGCTGTAGGGGTGTCATTCAAATAGTTGCATGTGGTGTTTATCGTGGTTATAGTTGTCTCAAGGCAGAATCTTTTTACTATGGTCTTAACGGGTTGTAAGAATGTACAAGATCACGCTTAGCGTTTCTCCATGTAGACTTCACGTGTCTATGAGCTGTGACTCTAGAAGGCGATGTCACTTATGATAATCCAAAGAAATCTATTTGGGAAGGCTGTGGGGGCTGCACATATTGTATGCATGTATAAACATTTTAAGGTAACACGAGTATTTTTGTTTTTGTCCTCATCAAAACCTTTAGAGTTGTTCGGCCCTTCATAGATACATATTCGAATCAAAAAGTACATCGTCATGTTAAACTATTTAAAATTTTTTGTTAGCATCAATCAGCTTCGTGGTTGAAGTTACTGCATGTACGTAATCAAAGGGTTGTGCGGTGTTTGGTTGTATTGCTGGATTGGAACAGTTTACGCTGGTCTGTCTTAAGCCCCACCGGGAATGGCCAAATGGTCAAAGGTGAATCGAATGCTGTCTTTCTGCATAACCTTGTCTTGTCGTAGCAGCTAAAGTATTTATTTTGTACAGAAACTAGAATACAAACCTTTTGAGTTAAATGCAGCTTAATATTGTCGGAAATTATTGGTGATTGACTTTGGCGCGGCAGTAGCTACCATCGTAGTTATAACGGACCTGTCTGTTTAACACCACAAATTTTAGTTTCCATCGATCCCCTTTTCTTATTTAAGGTGTTGGCTGCACTTTCGCTTTCTATGGCAAAAAGGATAATAGAGTGCATCACTCGCGTCGGCACCATTCACACCTCAGGTGTTTCATTCAGCCGACTTTCTTGTGCTTTGTGTTCTTTCCTCGATTGATCATTTCTATGCTCCGTTTGATTGCCAAGTTTTAGTCCACTACTCGAATCCCCTAGAAATCCTTCCAAGCCTAACTTTTATAAACCTAGTTAAAAAGGTACAAATGCGATCTTTGCTGTTTCTTTGGTCGGCCTTGATTGACCTTGTGTGTAGGGACCTGCTCTGAGGTTTGGACCTCCAAATTTATGTGCCATCGTGTTTTACCTGATTTTTTTGGCTGACGTTGTCACGTACATATTTTGTTGGGACCTATTTGTGACCTATCCTAAGTACGTCGGTGGTCGTATTTATTTACTCACGACTCCACTATAAGAGCACAATTCGTTTTAAGTAAAATCGTTTTGTGCAAAATTTTTCCTTTATTTATCAATGTCACACACATCAGAACTGAATAAATTGAACGCCTTGTTACATTTTTGAACATGCCGCTCGGATAAGTAGGGGCTGGCTCATAGTGCCACCGTTTGTGGCATCTGGGCGTATTTTTCCACCGACCAGTCTGCCTCACAGGCATAAATCGTTAAACAATTTTCCAAAAATATTATTCTATAATCGGCATTCTTATTCCTGTCTGTACTTGAGGGTGTTCGTTTTTTGCTTATGCAGAAAATTTGCCTCGCAAACAATGTGGGCGGTGGACTACTTTCATTCCGTGTATTTTAACATTGAAACGAAAAACCCGTGAAACTCCACAAGGGTATAAATACAATTTACGGAAAATAGGACGCTTGACGTTATTTGCGTTTGGGTTTGGTTTGTATTGATAGGTGCCGTTGTACTCTAATTTGCGCTTGCGTTAGTGCTGATTACTGGTCAAAGTCGTTTAGCGTCATCGTGGCGCGTGGTCACAATGTTTATTCATTACTAAATAGCAGTGGTCAACGTCAACAATGAGTAATCACACTACAGTGTTGACTCCGCAAGTATTGGATCCTAGATTGTGTTGATGTTAAAACTAACAAATTTACCCAAAAGACATCTCTTGCGGACCTAGTGTTTATGGCGGGAGTGGACTTGGGACCGTATCGTGAAGCATTTGAGTACTTTGCTACTCTGTCAATTATAGACACCTTCAGTCTTAGAATCTCGCCTGTTTTATCTTTGCTATATACTAGTTCACAAAGAATTCATTCTAACACTATGTGAGCCAAATGGAAAAAAAGAAAATGCATTAAATCATTACGTTGAACTGAATTTCCGCTTCAAACATGATCGTTTTTCGCGAAATTATGTAGAGCCGGGTTTTCACGAAGTGTTCCGGAAGATCATCAAGTTTGTGCGGTCTCTTCAGTGCTTTTTTCGCATTAAAGCCATGATACTGCACGAACATGTGATGGATCGAAAATTCAGCATCTCATGGTGCCACCAAGAACCTTTTCTTTAATTATGATACTAGTGCAAATATCTGAAGGTTCCGGCTTTCAATCTTTTCATGCATAATTGACAAAAACCTGTGTCCGACCTTCAAGGTGTCAATTAATAATATTCATTTTCTATTCATTAAGCAATTAAAGTGTGATAGTGAGTTTGTCCTTTTTTATGGTAATATTTGGGTCTGTGCTGAGTTCGGTTGCCCTGGCCGCGTTGTTTGGGGACTTGCTTCACGGTTGTCAAGTTTGTGTGTATGGTCACCTTGTACTATCATGCATGTACGCGTTTTCATTTCTCAAATAAGAAAATAAGCCTTTGGGGTTTGAGAGGCCACTTGGGTTTACTCAATTACGAGCTGATGCATTCTTCAGGCTCTAGTTAAATCGTCAAGACCGCTATTCGGCGCACACGTTTTGGTGTAAAGAAGGCGCTTACGCCTGTCAATTAGTTTGTTAGAAGTTCTTTAATTCCCTCCGTACTTCTAGCCGTTAAAGTCGAGAACGCGCATGAATAACTCTATGGAAATGTTTGTCATTGTAGCATAAACTCTATCTTTTTTGTTCCTAATTCTACTTATCCTAAGAATGTTATTACGAAGGTTTTATAATGAAGTGTTGGACAGTGATGAAGTACGAGGTAGCCTCGAATTGTCTCCTTCGACATGATCCCCTAGTGAAGGAAAGGTCTTGTTGCAGATGCGGTGGGTCGGTGATGTTCACGGACGATAAGTTGCTTGGACGGGATGTGCAGTATGGCGATGCGGTGGAACAAGTTACCGTTAGTAAGAAAGTGGAATGCATTTGACTTGAAAGCACTATGAAGCTTTGGAGCTAGTTTATCTCTGGAGCAACATGATGTTTGTCATTGTCAGAGGAAAGATGAATGGAAGACAGTAAGTACAACTAGCCGGGTTACCGATGTTAGGTACTTCTACATTCACAAGTGGGATGGGACAATGTTGGTCCCAGCTATTAAACGCAAATTGACAGTTTATCAGTGACCCAATGGATGCTGGTTGCAATCACAAAGCCGTCAATCACAAGGATGATATCGTTGATCCGAATACGGTTGTGAACACCCAGGAGATCGAGGGTACTTTGCTACCTAAGAAAATTGAGTTTTTAAAGAAAAGTGAAGAATTTTATGGCTTGCTGACATGCTTTGAAAGGCGATGATCTCTTTGTAAAGATCATAAGCGATAATGGGATTTAAACCAATATGTTATTTGAATCAGATTTTATTTTCGCTACACAAACCGCATGTTTTCAATTTGATTGTTATTTTACCAGTATCTATTGGGGCAGAAATGTGCTATACTAGTAACGTGTACATGTATCTCGGCAATTTTTTCGCTCAACGTTTTAACGGAGCTTGAGAACACACAAAGACGATTATGTTCACTTGAAAATTTTGCGGTTTAATGAGCCCGTTGCATCCTGACATTTGATATCTCTCTAGTTACTTTAAGGCGTTTATGTGTTATGATATATATTTATGCAATCGCCAGGTGTTTCGAGAAGACAAAATCAGCCGGAATGTTACAGCTGTCACTTCAAATCACTTCAAAAATACAAATAAAGCGACATGAATTGTTCTACAGGCCTTTGCACTCGATTCATTTGCCTACCTGGTGGTCCGTGATTTGCTACACCTCCGTAGCGCCTGTGTCTAGATTTGGTCGATTTCGAAGATGTGGACTTTTCAGTTTCTATCAATGTCCCTTCTCTATTTGAACTTTGTGAATCAGTACACACCTCTTTAATGGATTCCTAGCAAATATCAGTAATGGAGCAGCTCAGGAGAAGTGAATACTTCCTAGTTGTATTTACGCAATATCAGCACAAGGTGTGATCAATTATTCAAAGTTTTACTTGGCAAATCTGCTGCCATTTGTTTATGCTGTTGTATTTTTTGCGCGCCCCCTCAAATCACCTGCACCCTATTCAAAGTACCTACTAGGAATAACAATCCCTTCATCTTTTCTTGTGTTTTCGTTCGCAAAATGCCCACAGAAACATAAGTGGTTTAGGTTCTTTATGTATCACGTTTCATTTAAATGAACTTTGATTTGTGAATGTGCTTGATACTAGCCATAAAAAGTTGGTTCCCAGGAGGCTTTAAGTGAAAAGCATCTCGACACAAAGTTAAAAGCGTTGAGATGTCGTGTGTATGGCGTACCGCGTGCAATTCGTGCTTGTAAGTGCTTCTTTTCAGTAAGCACCATATCGGCATTTTTGAGTTAACTGAGTCATTGCAAGCTCAAAGTAGCATCACTAATTTTAATGCTGCTTTTGTAACATCCTTCGTATTCGTGTTGTACATTAAAGCTGTTCAAAAGCCACCATCTGTTATTTTCGTAACGAGTGACTTTTATTTACCACAAAATAAGTAAACCAAATCAGAAGCTTAACAAAGCGATGGACATCAATTAAAGATCGTACAAGCTTATTTTCATACTCAGATTGTGCAATGTTATTGTAGTGAAAAGGCAGTTTCAAGATGTCATGATTATTTCAGGATGACTGATAAAGAAGTTGTGCAACTGAAGAAGAAAAAGGCGAAGGATCTCTTGGAGAAGCAAGACTGTTTGAGTTGCAAAGTGTTCGGTTCCGTTGCCTGTTTGGCTATGGCCGGATATACGGCCTACTGGTGCAGACGTCAGCAGACTCAATATAGGGGCGCTACGCGTTTAGTCTATTTGGTATCGTGCGTTGGAGTCGCATCAGGTGAGTTCCACATACATCAACTTCTTTTTCCCGATATCCAATGCGCTAGCTTAGGGATGTGGCCTTTCTCACAAAAGAGTACATGCTTTAATGCAAACAGTATGGGAACGTCAGGAGCGCTGAGCGTAGACCATAACCCGTGTTTTGTTTAATAAAAAATTTCTGTCCTTAGTGAGATCGGACAACTTAAATTTGTGGAGGCACAACACTGTGTTTGCAATTGGGAGTTTTTAAGTGTAATGCTCTGAATGGCGTGGTGTGGTGTGGGTGCGTGTCAAAAAGCCTGATAAATTTATGGATACGGTGCCAGCCAAAGACACACAGAGTGATTCGGTGTTTCCCTTCTGTGTGTGCAAATAAATGAATAAGTGTGGATGCATAAGTCTAGTTTTGTTTGCACCTAAGTGTTTTGGCAATAATATGGAAAAACGGTTATCTTGAGAGGTTTTTTACTTCGTCGTGAACAAGTTGACTGAATCATTGGCAATTTCACACGAAACAGTTAAGTGAGGTGACTAACAAATAACCGTGTCAAGGATCGGAGTCCAACAGGCAATCAGCTTGCACAATTAACGCCATCGCAAGGTTATGTTGAAATAAACATTGCTAGAAAGGACGAGGAATGAAATGGTCCACTTTATACTCAGAATGTCATTATGCCACGTCGTCCAAAGAAGCGCATGCTTAATTCACCATTGGTTTGTGTGTGTGTGTGTGTGTGTGTGTATAAACACAGTTGTCTCCCTGCACTGCCTCTGGTATTTTTGAGGTCATTGTGTTACAATTTAAGTTTTTACATTCACCAACCCAAAAGCACTGCGGTGGTGTGTCGTCTCCATTTTTCCCCACCACGCCTGACCGTGCCATAAAAACCTGAGTCGAGAACCTCAGATGCTGGTTTAGGTCTCTAGCACTTTGCGGTCAAACTTCCCATTGGGCACATATCCACACTTTTTTCTGCGACCACTGCGTACGTCTTTCACCTGATTCTCGTAAGTCGCCATTGGTTTCTGCTGCTGACACTGTTTTCAAGAAACAGACGACACAGTGGTAGTTGTGAACACGAGTGGGGAACCTAATTGTTACGCCAGTTTTGTTCACTGCAAAATGTGAGTGTGCGCTTAAAAGTGCGAAGAGTAACAGTGGCAATGCCTTACCCCACAGGAATTTGTTTTCGTTAGAAGTGCGCAAGCATCCGAGTTGAACTTAACTTACCGTATCGCCTTGTCTATCGAAACTCGCGAAATGACTATGCAAGTTTTAAGGAGTTGGGTGTCATTGAATATTCCACAGAGCTGTAGTGTTCGGCAATGCGAGGTAGCAGAAAATCGAACAAAACAATCAAATGCGTCTGTTTAAGCAGACGTCTTAATGGCTAAATAAAGCAGCATTCCAACACGCAAGTTATAATAACGCCAAATGTGTATTTTCCTACCGTGCCAGCTTTTCAAAACTGGTGGAAGCACAGATGAGGAGAATGGGTTTTGGTACAGTAAGGCACCTTAGCGGAATCAACACGTGCCAGGATGAGTTCGCATTAGTACTTCGCTCTAGCATCGTTTTTTGAACTTTCTTCACAAATTAAGCCTTTGCCAAATGGTTGTCCGCTTTTGGATCATTATTATCGTCATAAATAATGGTCTGAGACATTGCTTACTTCCAATTAGAGGCAGTGAAGTCGAACAGGGTCTTTCAAACACAACTTACCTGGTCCACGTGCGTAAGCAAATAACTGATCAGTGAGCGTTTCAGAAGATTACTAATGTCGTACATTCAGACCACTAACATCAACTAAACTAGTCATTGTAAGAATTACCAACGCATGAGTGTGACTAAACTTACGGTCGGCATACCACCCTAGCTGGAGGTCAGGCAGTTGGTAAACTCGAAGGAATGCTCACATAAACCACACTGTGGCCCTGTTAGCAGTTCTCGGTTAGGAGGCGCCAGTCCTACTTCGAGGTCCCACCACTCTGTGTGGAGCGTAAATTTGACACAAGTGTAAAATTTTCACAAAGTGTCTAAAAACTCTTATCTCCTTCCTTAGGTCTCGCATACATGGGAATCAGACGCATATTTGATTAGGAGACTGTCGTTTTACCCGTATTATACTTTCGATGTCTTTTTTTCAGCCGAATAAAAGTTGCAATTGGTTATTCTCTTCAGGTCCCGTAAGTGTGTCTAAAAACATGCCAATATGCAGGGACAGTTATTCATTATCGAATGCAGTTATTTGAGTTTATGGACACGAGCAAGAAGAAGCAGTCTTCAATGGCTTAGTGTAACGTGTCTACCGAGCGGGGACCTAAAAGGGTAGGTTACTATCAGATGCTCCTCAAAGATAGCCACACCGCCAGGGTTGAACACGAGATATGTGAAAGAGAACTGGTAGAAGGAACCTGATATATTTAAGACCACCGTATACAAAGGTAGAGTGGCTAGGGCGTAGGTGGCGGGTTAGTGTGGAAATGGGATGGCCGTAGGAGGGAGGGTCAGGGCTGAACCGCAGGCCCATAGACGTGGCTTGAGGAAAGCGGGAGGATACGGGAGGACAAAGAACAGGCCTGACTCGCGTGGGCTACACTTACGGATGGAAATAACATGTCATCACAAGAGCTGGGTTAGCACTTTGACGAAATACAAAAGCGACTATGGAGTTTCTACTAGGTTTTCACGTCATCAAAAGCTACTGGGACAATTTGTGGAAGAATGCCAGGATAAGCTGACACAATTTCTTAGTCGAATGCATGTCAGTTGAGAAAGCTCTCTGACCTCATAAGTGTGGGCACGCAAAACTGGGTGTCCCAGCAAACCGATCCCATGGAAATACATTTAAGATTGGCAAAGAAAATACAATGGATAATGTGTGAATAAGACAGGAGTTATAGCGGTCCCAAAGAAACCCAGGCCACTTCAATTTGTAAGATCAAGCACCCGATACGGAGGAAACATTGTGTTAGGAGTGGGAGCAGTGTGCGCCGACTGCAAAAGCTCTCCTGTTTTCGGGCAAAATGAAACACCCCAGATGTCCCTTTGTGAGAGTAGGGTTTCGCATGAGCGCCAAGCGAATCGTGCAGTCGTGACCCGATCTCAGTCGACCTAAGAATCTGTGAACTGGGCTCCGTGCTTAGCCGACTGTACACTTTTCTAGATGTCAACATACCTTGCCCCAATTATGGCTTTGGTAAAGCATCTTGGAGGTGGTGTGTATTCACCCTGTCGAACAATACGAGATACAGGCAACAGCCTTGTTAAAATAGCCCTGTTGTGACGAAACATACAGGCATGGCGTTTTTCTCATTCGAGTCAGGCCTATAAACATTTGATCCGGAACTGGTAATTTTCTAGAAGACATTTTCGGTCCCAGAATGACAGAGTGACTTGAAACAACGCTGGCTCGAAAGCAGCTGGTCATATATTGTGTAATTTCGAAGAAGTGCGTTAACACTTAACATTTATTTGACACCGGGGTTTTTTGATATGGTTATTCAACTGCGCGTTTTGGTAGTGCACATAGTCCTGGAAGTTTACAAGGAACCATATTGGCAAATTAAAATTTTCAAACATCTCGATATTTGATCACCTATTCTCTGTAATCTACCAGGTGTAATCGAATTCAGAATGCGTAAGCTCACATCTCTAAAATAAGTGCGACAAAGTTAAGTATAAACTCGAAGTCTAGAAACGAGCTAAGTCTCACTATGTCTGGTATCTTTTGATCATGTTTGATTCGCCAGATGGTTGCACGCAAATAATTACTACTTGTTGCAAATGACTAGATTCGTCAGATACGTAACACAGCTCCACGTGAACAGTCAAACTAAGGATTGAAATTGCCCAAATTGTCAGTAGGAATTCACACAAAATATAAATACGGAATTGGAGCGACTCTAAATTAGGCTTTTAAAGAGCTGAAATGCATGTCTCTTTGATGGGGTCACGTGTCTTGTGAAAATGGTCTTTCCAAGGTAGATCAAACACGAAATGAGCTGTTAGCACGCTGCAGTAAATATCGGTAACCAGTGCAAACGGGCCTTGGGGTTTCACTTGTGAGCCAAATAACACAACATTGGGAGAACTTCAACGCTTCTGCTGTATAAAAGTACTGATTAAGTTTAAACATCGACATAAAACAAAGCGGTTACTTGCGGCAGCAGTCATCTGCGAAGTAGGTCCTTATCAGCATTCAAATCTGCAACTTATGTCAGCCAAAAGCGCAACATGGAATTGCACTTTTGGGCTTCTAGCTTTGTGATTACGCATTTAGTTGGTATAAAAACATAACTGCAATACTACTAGCCTGCAGACCCTTAGCAGTCCCATTAAACATCTATTAAAACTAATATGTGACAGGTCTATTTGGGCTTTAATGACTGTTTAGCGACTTGCTGGTAAGATTTCCCCACTTAATGGTGATGGTCAACCAGCACACAGGATCAGGCGGTAGAAAATATTGTTTAACGTCGACGCTCTTATTGTGTCCCGGCGCATTGAAATCGATGGGATGCTGCAGAAGTCAACGAATGCCACCAAAAATGGTGTCGCTGAAGTGTTCAAATAACCAGTTACGGGATATTGTGGAGGTGAGTTACAAATCTTTTACCCAACCTCTTCACTTCTAGAAATGTATATTCGCAGTAGTTTACAATAATAACATTTATTTGAGGACGTACTACGTTGTCTCAGTTGACATTGCTGACAAGTAAACCTCCCTCAACTGGACAGAATGTGGGGAGGCGTTACGATATTGATGACATGAGTGACGTGGCTGAAGCACTTCAATAACCGCAAAATCCGATGTTTCATATGGGAGCAGGTCACTGGTATATCGTGAATCGGTCTAATAACAAGTCTTTGTAGTTACAAAATTGGAAATCTCTGTGAATTCGACGGGTGCCTGGCAAATTACATCCAAAACGCTAGGAAATTATGTGATTTTAGCAGCAGTTGTACCGAGTGTACACTCGGCGCACAAGTCTGCATATTTGCTATTTGAAATCAGCAACAAAACGTAAACTTAGAACCTCGGAAAGGGCATCCGCCTAAAGGAAGCAATGTTTAATAAAACACGATGGATTTTCTGTACTATGTTAAACATACCAATTTACGTAATTTAATATTCTCCACTTGCCCACATTTGATTACTCGGTAGGTGGGTCCTAATAAATTAATTTACTTTATGCACTGATATCTCTTACAATGACTTTCTAGTTATGACCTCTGTCTTTCTGCATTTATGGCAGATAGGATTTGATACTTTCTTTTTTTCACGAGGTTGACTAATCTCAGTAGACATTATTAGAAATGATTAGGCTTGATTTTAAAATAGTTAATTTCGCTAATTTTTTTGAAAGCACCCTTACATTTGAATGTCGTGAGCAGATTTGTAAATTGATTATTATATATTCGTTTGATGCATTTAATCCCTGACCTTGTAGCTTATTGGTTCTTTATGTGGCAAGGTGTGTATAATTTCATTGCAATGAATCTTGAAGATGAGTTCTTCCGAGTGTTTTTTCCATTATGCTACGAGAGTTTTGATATATTTGTCAGCCATTTAGTAAAGTTCCAGCAGGTTTGTGCAGTACAGTCGTACTAAATCTTGTAGAGCACAGGCGTTGTTTATACCGTGAAAAAAATTAGAAGCTTACCGGAGGGGTCAGAGCTGGCACTTACTTTAGCTTACGAGTATATTCGCCTTGATTGTTCGCACCACAAATCCACTGTGAATGGTAAAGAGTTTAAGTACGTTGTGTGCAAATTAACCGTAGTTGCAGGGTTTCTGAAGATAATTGCTCATCTTATATGGAACTCTCTGTATCAGAAAACCGACTTAAAATAACTTCTTATGATATGCTTCATCAACCAAGTCAAATAATAAAGCCCAAAGTAGAAAATCTGCTTGAAGGCGTTCAAGATAGTGACCAACTTGACAACTGTAATTGCCATCCCTCTCTAACCATTTCTAGATGGTCTATCGGGATTTGATCTAACCAGCGTTTTCCTCCACTTCTTTAATTCCTCAGAATTTTCATCGTTGGCAGATCTAAATGACAAACTGCAGCAATTTGAGAATGTAAGTTCGTTTTTCGATTTGTTAACTTTTGCAGGCAACGGGGGCTCTTTATGTGAAATTAAATTCAAAGCGCTTTCCCGAAGGCCACCCACAGAGAGACTCGATGGTCTATAGCAACATAAAGTATGTTTGCTATCACTATGGTAGTCGCGTGAGCTCCGCAACAAAGCGGAAAAACCAAAGGTAATTCTTTTCTCTGAGTGTGTCTATGTAGCCTTCTCGACGACAGAACTTCCAAACTAGGGTGTAGCTCGCATATTTGTATCAGTTATTCGAATAGTCGTCTGCGCATCGTCAACTATGATATGCATCATAATCACCCTGTTACATTTGAGTCATCTCGACTCTATCCTCGCAATCGTCGCTTGGATAAACATGAACAGGATGCAGTAAATGAGTTGCTTCGCCTACCTTACGACAACAGTTCTGTTCTGGATATAATCAAAAGTAGGGTTTTGTGAATTGGCCGCTATGATTCTAGAACAATTTGGGAAGGTTTGCACGAAAACTGACTTGAAGAATATGCGTAGTCGGTTGAAAAGAATGGCGGATGTTAACCAAGTAACTTTTACGAACGACGAGAAACCTTTGATCGATCGGGCGGAGCAACTAAATGCTACTCTTCAAGAGATTAGAGCTGTGGCAGAAGCCTCCAACGATGAGCTGTTCATGCAAAATATTTCAACACTTAAGTACATTATTGCTATTTGGAAGAGGGGAAAGGCTGCTACAGTTTCAGAAGAGGGAGAATGTCTTGCTCGAAATTCTTATCAAGCCATCTTCCCTGACGATGGGACCTCCGAAATTCTTACTGAATACGACTCTCCTCACCCTTATTTGACACCCGCTGATACACAGTAATAACTTAGCCAAAAAGGAAAGTGGTTTTGTACAAAGTTCTTGTGGTGCATCTCTGTAAATAGACCCATCTGAGTTTTTATTTACATTATTCTGATTTTACTTTACTATCTTATAGTTAAAGGATTGTTCACCGTTGTCTGTGATCATGATATTGTAATTTTGGTCACTATTTAACGCTAAATCTCAAAATTCCCAAGAACGCGCTTTTCCGATAGATTTAAGCATAAATTGTATTCCATTTCAAACGCGGTAGAAGTGATCAAAATAAAGTAGTGAGCTCCTTACATCTGGAAATTTTTCCAATCTAATCACTCTGGGCTTTTACGTTTTTCAATTGCTCAAAATAGGCCATCTGGCTCCAACTCATGTCACCTCATTTATTAAGTTCTGCGGCCTCATACATAGGAATTCTCCACTTTCTTGTTGTCATCGTTTTGTTTCTGCGTAGCAGGCGTTGATAAGGCCCCTATTTCGTCAAATCAGTATTTTCGTCCAAACAGGCGATGAAACCTCGACAGGGGTCCCGCGAGGGCCGCGCTACATCCTGGAAAGAATGTTTTTAAATTTTCAGATATTTTAGCAATGCAGGCAAATGTTGATTAAAGGTCGTTGGTCATACTATGTAGCCAGTTCTTGTGAAATCAAAGTCGTGTGTGCAAATTTTTAAGTCGTTTCAGTCTCAACCCAAAAATTTGCCTGTGTGAAGGCCAGCAGTGCTTCATAACAAGGAAACAGCAGTTGAAGAGAAGGAAAGAATGTGCGATTATATGTAAGGATGCAACTTTTTGTGACGGGAAGTATAATTGATACTCTGCTTATCAGTGAAGTCATGTTTAAATTTCGCCGCCAAGAAAACCTGAAAGCATTTCAACAAATTTGGCGAAAAATAGTGCTATGCATTGTTCGGCGCTTTTTACGTATATACTAAGTGGAAACTAACGTACTATGCAAATTGTAACTGTACATAGTTAGTGTTTCACAAATTTACATCCCATTCATTGATCCACAATTGGTTTCTTTGAGGCCAAGTTGAAATTCGAAAACACAAGCTCACAAACATGTACTTGTGATAGATGGGTCTGCTCGCCTTAATAGTAAACTCACGGTTACCAGGAAATTTTAATGCATGCTCTGAATTTTCTTATTGAGATGAGTGACCCTTCGAATTACGGTTGATCTTTTCAACGCATTGAGTAGATCTTGGCGTGACACCTGAATGAGGATATCACCTGCAGAACTGTCAATTGTTATGACGAAATGGTGAGAAAAACAGTGCATCTGATGGCCTCGAAATTAATAACGCTGAAGAGGCACTTGCGAACTACCGACCGGAGAAAAACGACGCTCTGTGTAGAAAACATCAGCGTTGGTGACTGACTGATCGCATATAAAAAATACTGAAAGTTCGGTAAGCATTGATAATGGCGTTTAATTAAAAACCAATTGGGCTTCCGATTAGTCAAATGTGGGCAAGTGGAGAATATTAAATTACGTAAATTAGTATGTTTAACATATTACAGAAAATCCATCGTGTTTTATTAAACATTGCTTCCTTTAGGCGGATGCCCTTTCCGAGGTTCTAAGTTTACGTTTTG
>UXSR01000453.1:0-32865 GCA_900604375.1 Mesocestoides corti
CGCCATTGGAGAATACCCGAGCCCTGATAGGACAAAGACTGGTACAACAGAACAGGCTTTATTGACCAATCCCAGGCCAGGACCACGCGTCAGGCGCCTTCCACCCGAGTCTGCTACGCTGGCCACGCCGCTCATTATATACTGCACCTCAGTCGTGTCCTACTCTGGTTGGCTGCTTTTCTTCCTCGCATGCCATTGGATCCCAGAGAGACTCAGGATTGGCTGAGTCCAGTGTCCAACATGTCTGCGCCCTAATCCGACGCCACAGATCCACCACACGATCCATACCACACTACAGCACCTATTACGGCGCAAATTAAATAAAGGTTTCCACTCTCTTGTACGGCCTTCGTTGTCATTATTAAGCTAAATTTTTCGACAATGCTTTTTTAATTTTTTTATTTCACGTCGCACATTTTACGCTGTTCACTAATCAGTTCTACCGTTCTGTTAGTACCAATCGTCTGTTTGGTTGGGAATCATTTATTATGCTTAATACTTTGCGTTTATTCTTTGTGCTAATTTTAATTCATTTCTTGCTTTCATCCTCTTCAAAGTTGCACCTTTTGAAGGGTCTGGTAAAATGTGTCCTGGGTGTATGTAAAACCAAATGAAGTCAACACGGTCTTTGCTTTAAGTTACAGGTTCAGTTTCCACGTTTTCAAACACAGTTTATGCATTTTCTTAAAATTTGTATAATAGCATAAAATACCAAAGCATTTGGCGGATATAAGTTAGTCTTCCCTCTGGTTTCACCTGCCTAAGCTTATTGGCCACATTTCGAGATGGATTTCTTAAAAAGAGGACTTCATAGATCTGTTTTCGCAATGACAAAAACTTGTTTTTCTGTTTCTGATGTTATTTCCTTTAATTTTTTTTTAATGTTACTAACTTAAAATCATTTACTTTAACGCGCTTACTCCCACTTTTACCAGACGATGATTTGCCTTCTCAGCACGTCTTTTCGTAAAATGAAGGTTCCTATGTTGCGTCTCATCTGAATACTGAAATTTTGATCCCTTACTTGCCCGTTATTTGTAATACCGCTTGCATTTCAAAGACGGAAATAGCATCCATGTTTGGTTTATTCTCGAATCTATAGCAGAAAATTGTACCAAAGAACTTTCTAGAAAATTATCTCGCAAATATCTTTGTATTTCTTCTATTTCTAGGAACCGGATAGATGTCAGAGTACGTTTGTGAACAATTCGTCCGTCGTTATCTTATGTCTCACAATTACACACGGACTTGGGCTATTTTGGATATTGAATCATCTTCTGATAACTTAAATGGATGTGTAATTTCAAGAACACTTATATTAATTTCTACTTTCGTAGTTCCAACCTTCGAAAATTGTCGAATGTATGAATCGAGCAATAACCACTCTAGACCACGAAGACCTTGGAAAAATATGGAAGGGACTAGAGGATTGTTTCTTATCTCGGTTGGATCAACTACATTTGGCAAAATTTGAGTCATTAAAGGGGTATACTTACAAGACGTTATTGTGTGAGGCGATAAAGTGCAATGAGGTAGTCAGTATCAACAGCTTTTTTAACAATCAGAAAATCTTTGACCTATCCTCACCTTCGTGGGCACAGTGGTTGGGTATGCTATTGTTTGTACCTCTTAGTTGAGTTACATAGCGTTACCATTCATTAAGGAACCACAAAAACATCATTTTTTTGGTCGATATTTTACGAAAACGTGGGTGGATGTCCTCTTTACGTCCCTTAGCAATTTTCTTTGCGTGCTGTTCTCTTCACTTCCAATTCTTTCGAAATTGGAGGATCAAGAAGATATCGCACCGGTAGGTTTTATTAAAACTGGTAAAGCCGCCACCCCAGCATTTCGTTCAAGTGAGTTTTGATGGCCTTGCCCTGGCTTAACCGCAATCAGTACTTAAATTATATAGTAGTCCATTTGTTACAACTCATTACTCGTGCTGGTCCTGTTCTTCATATTCGTAAAATTTTAGACAGCAAAAACTTCCCGCACGACCCGTCCTCAACCGACTTTGGATGACTTTGCTGATCTTCCTTCGGCTCGCATAGTTAAACAGCGCTAGTTCACTCGTCGCGGTCGAAGTGGAGAGTGCCCGCAGGCCCTTATTTTACAAGTTCTACCTTAACAACCTTCCATCATTCCATTTGCTGATACGCTCTCATTTACTTTCCCTCCTATTGTACAAAATCGGTATCACCCACATTTCAACATGTTTTCACCAATACAATTTTGGGGTTTTCTACTCTTGTTGATGATGTCCTTTTCCGCAAACTTTGGTCCACTTTAGACTTAAGAGCTATCTTTTTTGAAACCTGGTTGCAGCTACGGTGCTATCAAACAGCCTGAAGCAAGTGAGGCACAGTAGCGAGTGACCTAGTAACAAGCGTGTTTATGGATGGGACAGTGACTGGTTTGGCTGTTTTCAGTAACTGCTCATTTATAAATCGCAAAAAAAGGTTTTTTACTTGTGCTTCCGGGAATCACGCATGGACTGCCGAGCATTACACGGGCCTGCTCTGTCTCGAGAGGCACACCACAGTCAGATTGCAGTTAGTCTGAAGTGTACTAAAAATTGGGACCAGTCCGCGAGGGGAGTGGGTATCTTTGCCTTGGGCTGCTCGTTCTCATGGGGTGTTACTCGTTGGAGTGAGCTCTTAATGCCCACCATAGTGTTTTCGGTCGTGGTCGACAACTTGAACACCAAAAGCTAACTCCGGTAAACGGTTTGGGTTTTACAGACTCCAACACTGCTGGAGCTGTAGACAAGCTGACTGCAACTGAATAGTAGTTCTACTAGAGAGCTTCGGGGGCCCATTCTGCTATGTTTTGGTCGAATGTGCGTTGTCCGAAAATCGAGCCCACTGGCTTCTGTGCCACAGAATTCGTAACGTGGGGTACGAGGCCCCTGATGCGCGGACTCCCGCTGCACATTAGGGCACCGCCTGACTTCACGACATTGGCTGTCTAATGACCAAGTCCAGTTACAGTTAGGTTATAGTAGTGATTTATGTCCCGGCATTGGGCGACCGCGTCTACGCAGACAGCATGGCTTTTCAAGGTGCAAAGAAGGCTACATTAAAGTATAAATATAATCGTCGTCGGAGTCATTCTTCTACGAAAATGTGCATATGTGTTCGATGGGAGGGGTAAGAATCGTCCTTTGAAGTCGCCGAAAGATCCAGCACGGGGCTGAGGGGGGTGCTCTGGGGTCTTCACTAATAAAAGGTGCTTTCGATGAAGGGACCCTGCTTAAATCATGCATGCACTGATGACGACGACAGAACTGGCACGCTTAACTTGCCGGTCTCACTACCGGCTTTTGAAACCCTGACTAGATTTATTCGGTCAACATCAGTCTGGTTTACGCTGCAGTCGAAGGTTTGCTCGAACTCGCGATCTCGGGCAGAGGTCTCTCATATTTGCGTTCACGTTTTCTAAAGAGATTCTTGAAATACTGTGCATTTGGAATCTAGGTTGTAGACCTAATTTTAGATAGGATTCGCCTTTACCGTTAATGAAGGCTTCTGTTTGTTTTCCAGATATATGTTCAAGTGCCAAAGGTGTGCCCTTTTTAAATAAACATTTTTTAGCATACCAGCTTTACCGCATCGATGTGTGCCATGCGACCGCGACGTGTCTAAATATAAAATCCACAACATAGTTGGCACATCAAATTCGGCATAGTTTTGTCACATAAATGGTTGAATTCTCGACGTCGTCCTACATTTTGCATCAACCACATTGTATCATGGTCTTAATAATGCTACAGTTGTTTAAACCACATTTTAAAAGGTCATGACTCGAGGGATTGCGGCACATGATCCTTAAGTACTAAAAAACAATAAATATCCCAACCCGGGAAGAATATAATGCTAGTAGTCACAATAAAAAAACATTTTATTAATTTGTCTCGGTGTTATAATTTTAATTTGCACTTACCTGAACTTGTGCTGGTATTTCACTTTCAATCGAACCTGAGGCTTACTGAGCGATTGCGAACAGAGAAACAACGTCCCAAAGCCCAATCTACCTACCTTTCGAAGCGAGAGTTCAGACTGGTTCCTAAGCGAAATCGGTCCGTTAAAATAGAAACTGCCAGTCGCGGATTCAGCAGGCAATGGAGAGGATCCTTACATGCACTGTTGATGTCAACAATCACTGAAAATGTTTCTGACGTAACAAATTTCCAAAAAAAACTATTGATCAAACTAGCATGTAAGAAAAGCTCTGAGAGGCATCTTTTTATAAGTAATACCGCTGCAAAGGACATATCGCATTTGCTATTCTAATTGATGACCTTGGCCGAAATACTTTAGCACTAATGTGTCGACTTAATCGTGATTTTGAAACATTGACAATAAGCAAAATACCTAAAGAAAAGTTGCCAGAACATTTACAAATAGATGAAACTAACAAATCGTATTTCAAGGTGCAAAGTTGACGAATATGAAAAGGATTATTTTTGCATGGGTCTCACCAGAGCGCCTTAGCTGTAGTTTGAAGCAGTGTGCACATTCCGTCTTTTGTAATAACGGGATGCTGTTAGGCTACCGAAGGCAAGTTCTACAAGGTAATCTTTTCAGATATGTTAACATCAAACTACTGTCTTGGTAATTTAGATTCGATTTGGTACTTATAAATTAGACAGTTGATTGTCATCTAATGCCGGCTAGATGATCGTCTGGAGCAAATTAGAGAGTTAACCCGGAATTAGCGTTTTAGATCGCCATCCAGTAAGTTCGCTAAACGTACAACGTTGTCAATCTTTATCACGTGGCTTGTTGAGGCCGACAATGTAATTAGGTTTTGGTGTAAACACAAAGTAGTCGATTTCCAGCTTTAGTTGGTTGCATGCCAACTTGTCCGCTCTGGTGCATGGGTAAACAAATGCGTTTTGGAATGAACTGAGTGTTGTTTAATGGGTCTCATAGGCAGGGCGTTCGTTGTGTGTGTGTGTGTGTGTAGCACTTGACTTCATTCCTGTTGATTTAACTATAAACAAAGAACCAACGGAAACCAAATGTTTTTGCCACAGAGCCTGAAGTTCTCATAAGGAGGTAAACCAAAATTTTGCAGATCAGCCCAATCATTTTTTTCAAATGAACAAAAAAGTAATTAGTTTAATTTGTAGCCTCGAGTTGTTTTTGTAGTAATGATGTTCAAAGTCATCTGGCACAGCCTGTTGCCCATTTCTGGTAAACGACACACCCAGTATGAACGTGAATTTACGCCGTATCAAGAAGTGACAATCTATGCCTTAATTATAATGAGTAGTTAACGCACCCATTTTACAAGGTTATGACAAATGTTGTGTGGAATAATTGAAAAGCATCGAAATTTCAGTGGAGCCTACTATGCATTTATGTGGTGAATACGACCACATAAGAAACATCCGCAGAAGTCCAGGATGTATCTGCTTCTTAGGCGAGGACGGCAGTGCAGTGGAAGTACGCAGAGAGATAGTAGTAATAGTAGTATGCAAGTGGAGTTAGGCTAATTTTGCACATGACAACCTTTGGTCCAAAACCGGAAGTGTAATGCATCAACATTATTGAACTAAAGTGAAGTATTGCTTACTACTCCAGTTCCTATGAACTTGTAGTCAGAGATTTTTAATCATGATCTGCAGATGCTAGTTTTATGTCTCGTCTCCGTGCGATGTTTCAGTTTAAAGTTGCTTCTATCGCAGGATGGCACCCAGCTGAAGACAACTGCTGGACACTCAAACCCTAAAAGTAAACGATTTCTTGGAGACCTTTTAGCTCAAGAACCTTGCCGTCGTCTAGAACTGCAGTATGTTTAGCTCAATGTGAAATATCTTTATTTACACCAAGCACACCTAGCAGATCGTCTTCAATTAAAGCAATCATCTTTTCTCCATTGTGCGCCTATTTGGCTTAGCAACAACATCACAATTTTAAGACATTCTGTGTAAAATTTGGTCGGCCGCCTTAAAGTCTACTGTCTTCATTTTGCGTAAATTCCTCAGCCGAGCACTGGGTGAAGAAAGCAAATTTGTTTGTGCTAATAAAGGACCAAGCTGTGACACAAGTATCTTTTTTTGTCTATGTACAGGTTTGTGCGGATACCGAGTTGGTAGCAGTGGGGAGATCGAGTGGAGTGGGACAAAGTAGGAAAGGGTGGGTTCAATGTGTAAACGATTACACCTGTACAAAGTGTGCCAAGGGGTGTAGATATCTAAACAACAGAAATCATACTTTTTAGACGTTTCTGCGCTTCCGCAGCCTCAGCTGTTAATCTGGCTTTCCTCCGGCACATCAACAAGAGAGCCATTAGACCAGAAACAAGGGCAACTAATCCAATAGCAATCATACCGTAAAAGGTTATAAGGGTATACTGGTAAAGTTGTTCGTGCAACGCAAGGGGGACATTTTCGGCAAATATTATAACATTTGCCAGAGGAAGATGGGTTTCTTCTGGTGTAGTCGAATGAGGCGAAAACCCGTTGAGGGGAAAGGAGGAAGAGAGTGAGAGAGTCTTGGGGGTGGTGCGCAGTGCATTTGGCCAAGGGGGATGCGCTCGCTGTGTGGGGAAATATTGAGCTTCCAGTTTTGATTCTGTGGAAGCTGGAATAGTTGACAGCGGAACGCTTAGAGTGGTGGCTTCTGTGGGTACGGTGCTTTGAAAGTTTGTCTTCCGTGGGTATTTTACAGTCACACCTGCAAAAATGGAAAATGTGAATTCCCTATTAATGTTGCAATTTACGGGAAAAGGCTGCACAAATCCAAATGAAAGAAAAAACAGGCCATTATTTACATGGATTTCACGCCCCTTTCATTACGATGAAAAGTGGATCATAAATAAGATTTAATTTAGTGAATATGGAGTCGTACCACCTGATTACTTTTGATTCGCAGAAACTGGTTATGATGTCGAGTTAATTGCTTTTAACGTGGAAGATGACGTCCAGATTGCAAGAAAAATAAGCACTTTTAATTTTCCAATTCTATTTCTCAATATCATGGTACAATGAAATTTTTCAAATCATATAATCCAAAATGAGTAAAGCTAATTCCTTTCTGCGGTGCCAATATAGTATAAAATTTTACAGAAATATTTTGACCAAAATCAAATCGGAAATAAAGTAGCCAAATGAGTGAATATGAGGAACAAATGTATACCAGGCATTAGGGCCTTCACCTCCTCATATTAGTTTTAACCTTATCCAAGTCACTGCTTTCATTTGTATCTATAAGGTTCATTGTTTTGTTGGTTTTGTTGGTTGTTTTCGATCTCACACTCGTTCCTTGTTACTGAGTCCAAATACTCCGGAACTTTTTGTTGTAGTAAATGCAAGGGTGTGCATTGGGACCCGAATTAGGTTCTTCGTTTTTGCTTAAATATCCGATCAGATGCTCTTGGGCGCTATTTGCATTGATTTGGACTGAAAAATTAGTACTACACTGCAATAGGTTTGCTTAGCCATGCGTTGATTTTGTCCAATTTTACTGGCAGGATTTTGGTGTTTGTTGGTCGAGTTATCCGTGCACAGTACAAATGAGAGATGCAACGCATCCATGAGTTTCTATATTTGCTGTGATTCCATGATGGCATACTTGAGCTTTGAATGACTAAACATTGCTCTTTCAGCAATACGATATTTACGTGCCTTTTTTGTGAGAATGTGTGTAGGTTTTTTAACCGATACAAACTGACAGAACAATTTAGCGTCATGATGCTTTTGAGGAATGGGACGTTAATTATAGAGCCTCCTGATAGCAAAACAACTTAATTGTGGATTAGTGAATGAGGCCATTGAGAGGTGCTTAAGGATCTGTTATTAAACACCGTTCTACGTGGGCGTTTTATTACGCTTAGGCACCTTGGACAAACAAAATATACATGGCAGTTTCAAGTCTTAACATTGTCTTGATCTTTTTCATCAAGGCTTTGTTTTTACACTTTTAAAATTCTAATTATTAGAATAAATAAATTTGTACACGTAAATGTTAATTTCATTGTAACATCAAAAAAGGTTGGAACACAAAATTTTGGCCTAAGTTTTCCACGAAAATAAATGTCTGAAGATTTCATTATTGCTTGCTCCATTTTCTACGGCTTTGGATACTTTCATTTGACAACTTTTGCGTCAAAGCGGTAACACAGGGCCATGATAGAAGATTGCTGCCACACCTTCTCCAGTTGGGGGAACTGTCATAATGTGAGTTGAGTGTTTGTGCTGATAATCGGTAATTTGCAGAAAGATAAGATAGAGTGGCAAAATGCCTTAACAAAACCATTTCTACTTGGTGGGAAAGTTAAATTAAGCAAAATGAAAGATTCGTTTTCCTGATATGCCATTTTGGGATCCGGTTTCGTTAAAAAGTGACCACACTAAATTTTCGCCGTGACTGTTCTAAAGGTTGCACTGTCCCCTTCTACTTCTATAAAAGTACCAACTGTTTGTTTTTCTCAGGCAATAACAGTTAGTTAATGCGAAGCTTTGTAAGGATGGTCAAGATACTAGTGGTAATAAAAGAAATATAGTTCTACAAACTCCACCAAGTTTGCCAAAAACGGTTCGATATCGATAAAATATTGATTGCCGGTCTATGAGTGACTGAAAAACTGCAAATTGTTCCAACACTTAATTAGTTATTTACAGACGAAAATTTTAAAACATTTGTTTTGACCTATTTAAATTTGAGAAATTAGTTGCTGTAAATTAGAGATTTCCGTTATAATCACAATTATAAACCACAAAAACATAGAACTAGGTAAAAGCCTTTTTGCTTTTATAAAAATACTATCAGAATTAAAGAAAGTAAATGCACAAAGTCCTTTAAATGTGACGCCTTTTAGAGTAGTAGGTGCTAAGCAAGCCGATTTACAAAGGACAAAATTTGTAACAGAATCAGAAAGCCAAGATCGCAAACTCAGATGACCCTTGAACCCTACTTTGTCTGTTGTTGATATTAGGTCTAAACTTTGAAGGCAAGTGGCAATTTGAATGTACATTCGATTATTTAAAATAATATCTCCTAGCTCAGTGTGAGACCTTGGTTAGTGATTGCGGCTAAAAAGGTACTTATTTCATGCAAACAAACTGCAATTTCAAAAAATGTGCAGCATTTATAAATATGAGAATTTTGAATTGAATGGCTCATAAACATTTGTGGTTTGCCTCAGTTATTACCTTTTCTAAAGCAAGCACCTGATTTTGGTGTCCATGAAAATTTCTTTCATTACATCAGAAGGGTATAAGGTGACTTGAAATGTTCTACAGTTATTCGAATTTGTCACAACAAGATCAGTGACTATATCAGTTATGAACATCTTAGACGCAAGTGATTAAATACGAACAATTTATTTAGACATAAACCACAGCTATTTGGATTATGACTGTTCAGTTGTCAACCAGGATTGCTGCAAAACTTCCAATAGTATATAAGACATGTCAGTCCCATTAACACGCATTATCTAAATAAATAATGTTGAGCTCTGTTGATTTTAAGCAAATGTCTCCAATTAGGACTCATTTAAAAGAAATTGTCTATGAAGCCTATAAATGGACCCATCCGATTAGTTTAAAGAATGCATAGCCTAGTCACTGACTGTCTTAACAAAAGACATATTTTTGACATTGTCTCCATAAATAAAGTGGCTTCACGGCTTAATCAGATCCAAATCAAGCCCAAACAAAACAAAATCTGCCAGAACTGCCCATTTTTCAGTTCAGTGTGTTCGGTTTACCACCTTACGACAAAAACCGTACCTGGCCCTTCGAAGGTTATGTTCGCCTGAAAAAAATCACATTTTATACCTTAAGACACTTAGATTGGTTTTGTCCCCTAACTCTATATTCGACTCACTGAAGCCAGACCATGTTAGCATTGGCGTAACTGGCGTTTTCATTTTGTCCACCTTAGCTGGCTGCCTGAAACCGGTGCGGGCTTTGACGTAATTTTGTACAGATAGAGTTTAATGCGTTGTCTTGTAAGCATGACGAATTCACGCTGACAGCCCTCCAACTTGGCGAGCAGCATAGAATTGGGTACAGATAAACGGAAGCAATTACCCCAGACGGTATTGGCAGGCATGGACACGACGTGACCTAAGGGACGCCGAAAGTGCTGTCTTACCTTGCGGAAAGGGACCACCTCCAAGCCGATGCCAGACACCATGGGCGCAGTAGAAAACACTCCACTGACCACCGTTGTGTGGCCGCCAAATGGCGACTGACTTGTTCACCGTTAGATTTCCTTGATCAGAGGCGTGCTCGAGAGGACTGCAAAAACTGATCCGCTTGTCTGTTTAAATAGAATTAAAGTGTTGTTGCTGATGATGATGATGATGGTGATAGACTTTAACTCTAATTAACCCTTTTGATACGGTTGTCTACAAATGTTATGTACCTTTTAAGTCAAATGGCATAATTGAATTCATTCACTGTGGTGATTTCCTTTCAAATGCACTTTAGCATTGTCTTACAACAAACTGTGCATCTTGAGTTGAAATCTGGGCCCGGCTTTCATATTGTCATTACTTTACATAGCTGGTAATATTCATAGCAAGTGCTTGGTGTCTTGAGGCTTCTCGAAAATGTTATTTTTCTATATTTTACCGGACTAGGTCTTAAAATATGCCAAGACGAGCGTAAACGTCACGAAAATTTCAGAACATCATGGCCTTTCTTTTGCCTTCAACACCTAAATATTTTCTAGATTAAATACGTACTTGAGATATTTAAATATTTAGAAAAAGTTACTGTTTTAGAAACTCGTGTATTTAAACGTACTTTTGAAAACAAGCTGTTGCCTTTATTACAGTTACACGTTTTTTGCCTGTAGTAAAGTCGCTAATTAAATAGTGATAAGTGTAGGCATGCCATAACACAAACGACCACTGCAATCCGGACACTGTGAACACATTAAAAAAGTAAAATGTACTAGCTTTCTAGAACTGATCTACCACTCGTACCAAACTACCTTAATACATGTGTTTGCCTAAATGACATCAAGCTTTTTTACAAAACTTGTTTTTGAGCGGTTATAAATGGTTGTGGTTTGACCAAGGCAGAACAGCCCGGTTTCGATCATTTCTTTGTTTAAATCATTCACCTGGTCAGATTATTGACGTTATTTAACCAAACTTAGTTACAGCGAACCAGTGGCAGTCTTAAATAGAACAGAACCATTATGCACGAATTGTTAAGCCATGCTGTGATGTTATGCAGCCTTTATTACAATATTAGTCAACTTTAGTCCTTTTGCTCTTGGCACTATTCAAAGTAACACATTCGAACAATATTTTTTGTGCATCTCCACCTTATACCTTATTTCTGCACCAAAGAAACCAAACATTCAGATAAAATGATTCGATACTTTGATTGGTTCCAGTCTTTTCCATGTGTTACAGTAATCAACCGTGTTAAATATACATTACTGAAACCAAACAACTGTTGATTTAAGTAAAATATAAAAGATACTAAATAAAGCAAAGTTAAATAACTGTTTGGGTTTGATTTCGTTGTTTTTTTGTTTTTTTAGTCATAACGCCGATCATTTGAAGCAGTTTGCTTGCAGATTTCAATCATTGATTCCACTTTGGTCCTAGAATAAATTTTAAAAAAATTGGCTCCAAATGTGCTCTTATTTTAGCAAACCCAATCAATTTTAAATGGTTCAATATAGAAATCAAAGGACATTTACACATTAAAAGCACATAAGTGAAATATTATTTAACGTTTACACCTTGTGTGCTGCAATAGACCTTCATCTAAGTATTTGTGACCTTATAAATACAACATTACCTTGACGAATAACAAAGAAATATTTAATACATTTCGGAATGCTTTCCAGTCATTTTTGCTCAAAACTGCCCAGAAATAATCTTGCAGTTTTGATTTAAGTCCATATCCTGGGTTGAATGACACAGATTGTATAAACGGCAGGTTCCATTAAATCCCACATGAGACTTTAACGCTGTCAAAAAGGAAGGACTCCTGTTATCTACCGCTGATTACGTTTCTTGAAGTTTCAAATTAAATTTTGGCCTAAGCAGACCAAGATTGTCGTACACATGCCTATGGAATGCACCTGGTAAGTATTCATTTCTACGTTAATCGACAAGCTCCTCTAATCAAAAGCCAAACTGCAGGAAGGCAGTGCCTAAATAACTAATCAAGATTGTCCAATTGTTCTGCTGTGTGTTCAGTTTATGAAGTTTTCAATGCCCTTCTAATGTTTGATATGGAAAGTGTTTGGAATATAAGTCTTTTTAACAGCGAGTTACAAGTGCAGCATCCATACCATCGGATTGTTTAAAGTGATGTTTAGTGACATTTTAAGTGCTTTCACAAGAGATGCCAAAATCAAGGGATAAAACAGCTTAAAAATAATTGTTTTACCTGCACAGAAAAAAGATGTATGTTCAACTCCATGAGTGTTGATGCGCTGAAAGGAGGTACCACCTAAGCATATGTACCGTGCAAATTGACGCTTGGAAGGTACTGGAAAGGAGTTGTTGGCTGTTGTGTTGGCCATTTCGAAGGGATAGAGACCGGAGTCACAAATTAACTTCAAAATTGGTCCGTTTTCTACTATTTGTACACCAAAGGGCAGAGTGGAACGATCACAGGCCAGGCTCACAGTCAGAGAGGATAATACTGCAAAAGGAAAGTTTTTGAAGACAGTTCGAGTGATTGTCGTGCCATGACATAGGATAGTTAAATTATCATCTTTTTCTCGTAAGCGTTATACAGAAAAATAAATTGCCCTTTTTAAAGGTAAAAGGATGGCATTTGTCAATAAATCGTTTTGCTTCAGTTTTACTTTTTTGTATCCGATTTCAAAAGACTTGTTTATAATTCTAGGTTCGGAGAAGTCGGTATGTGCAGAGGTTCGTTGGGGATGGCAGTATTCCCCAGGACACTTGGTCTTATTTCACATCAATGTTAGAGATGCTTTATTTAAGTGGTCACATCAGAACAAACACCTCGTCCAAGTGCTAATCCATTAGATCAAGTTCACCCAAGACATGTTTAAGGTATTTGTTCTGATATACTACTCGGTTGTGGCCTGGATAAAATGGCACTCTACACGGAGTCTGGTCTTTGTTCTGCACTGGGAAGGGTGGGCTGACGATAGACAAGGAATTGGGATATTGGTTCCTTGAACGTGTGTTTTTGGTCACGGTAGCAAACTTCCACACTCAGATTCTGCAGTCATCTAGTGTGCAACCCGATCGTTTTTTTTGTTAATTTACTTGAGACACAAAAGTTAGACAGTTGTCCGAAACACTGCACTTGACTAATTCAATGGCAACTGGATCAATCAATTAGACTGCAGTACACACCCATCAAGTGCACCCACAGGAATCTGTTCATCGCACATTGAAAGAACAAATAGGCCCATCACGTTATTCGTAGTAAACAAGAGACCACTGTTTGCGCAAGTCGTGTCTGAAAAAGTCCTATATTTCATTTTCTGCTCGAATTTCAGTTATTTAGCCTTTTTTTCTAATGATACCGATGTTCGGGAATGCGAATGCCTCTCTTTCCAGTGACTCACAACACACTGTGACTCATTAAATCACACATATCTACATCGTCCTTGACCAAACGCCAATAGCGCAAGCATAGAGCCCAGAAATGGAGGGTTGTATGCCGAAGTGAATCCAAATGTGTATTTTGTAATGTATGAAGGGACGTACATTTATTAATTTCACCGATTGTCGACTAGTAAATTACATTATATTTCTCAGCACAAGTTCTCTCGGAAAAACCAATGAATTTACTTAACCACAGAAATCTGCGGTAACTGGCTCTGACAAGCAATGTTAAGCCTAATAATTTGATACACATAATCCTTTTATCTAACATGGTTTTTCGACGGGCCAGGACATAATTTCACCTGTGAGTAGAAGAATTTCTGTGCCCATCACTTAAGTGTGTCGCGAACACTCGTCTTACTTCATGGTACGGGGAGCAAACCATTATTTACACCTATGTCCGATTAAAGCACTCACAGGTGAAGATAATTGAAAACTGTTTGTTTGGATTTTGTTAGTGCTGATTTAACTTTGAAAATTTCATTTATTAATGCCATGCAGAGTAAACAATTATCGGGGTCATTACTGTGGCAAGGGCGTTTTCTATAATGTACTAATAAGAAGTCAACTTTCACGTAAATGGTAACCAATGAAACAAACTATGAGGTGATAAAAAAGGGTAGACACGATATTTGTGATAGCATCGACTTAAGATTTACGCGCTACAAAAACCACTGCACAAAATATCCGAAGATATATTAACGGATCAAACAGACCCCACATAGCAGATGTAAAACTTTTGTCAACTTCGGTAAATGGTAAAGTGCTTACAGATCTCATCATTTATGCTGATTTCCCATGAAGACCACTGCATTATAAAGTCATTTGTAGTAAACAAGACGTTATATGCGTTTGATGAAGCAGGACTTTGTAGAAGAAACTACAAAATACACTGCTAATTCACTAGGCAGAACAAAAGAGAAAATATAGACCTTGGCAATGTTCCAAGTATAGGCCTTTTCCGAAGTCTTCTTCCCTGATATTTATCGAATTTCAAGTGGAATAATTATTTGCTAAGTGAATTTTAAAAGGAGTTTACCAATTTTTTTAGAAGATCACAGTGCTAGCCTTAATATATTCAGTTACTTTGAATTAACTATGAATTAAAGGCATGCGTTACTTGAGGAATCTAAAAAAAACACGGTAACAGTCAAACATAACCTATTTTTACTAATAAATATAATCCCACATCCTCAAAAATGTTTTTTTATTCATTGCACTTTGATGTCTGGATAAGCACAATAATGTGATAACAAATTCCATGCAAGTTAAGGCACAAAATAATTTTCGGCTCTAGGTCTACACAACCCGTTTTTGTAACTATTTATTTTTAATTGTTTGTTTGACTATTTTTCAAACTTTCTTTGATGGCGTCAGTTACTGTAAGCAAAGGAACAAAGGCATCATCTGAATTTTTCTTTTTTAAATAATTTATTTCAAACGGCTAAACACTCATTTGACTGACGTTTGCATTAAACAAGCTCAAACATTGCGACTCCTGCCCTTTATGACGGTTGAAATTGTGTACCGATAATTCCCGATTCGTTTTTTTTTCATTCATTTTAGAATTGAGTTTTTCCTGTCATGAGAATTTACATTATCAGAGGTTAAGGTTTTCCTTAAATGTTTGGCATTTTTTTCCAGTTAACCTTTTCAGCATCTGAATTAATTTCTTGTGTAAAATCAGTCTAGCACGCAATAATATTACATATTTACATGATATCAGCAAGAAAAGTTTAATTGGGCTAGCAATCCTAACCAAAATCTTTCTGAAGTGAACTAAAATATGCTTTTGCATATGGTAGTAAGTGAAGTACCCGCTTCTGAAGTATCAGATTTGGTTTCCGAAAGTAGATGGACAATTGCACGCCCACGGATTTGTCATTAAGTGGCAAATGTGCATCTAACGCACGTCACACATGAATGCATAGGCTTGTCAATGTTTTAAGGTTGATGTACTGCTCCATCTAGAAGCCCTGGGGTACCTAACAATCGTCAGTTTTCAACAATGACGCATTCTACCCGTAGTCAAATATAACTTAGCTCATAAACTTTTTTAAAACTTTGTTAGCTCTTCTGTGTGTTTAATAAAGAAAATGCAGTTCCACAGAGGCACAAGCACAAGATCTTGAAACCAACATGAATCACTTTGGGAGCATCCGTGTTTTTCTGTGTAATTCCTTTGCATATTGGTAGGAACATTCCGAAAGCTGACAACGCTTACACGTCGCTTGGACCATAGTTGAATTATGGATCTGGAGGAATGTGGTGGAGGAGGAGGTGAAAGAGGGGCTGACGTAACCGTGGAGTGACGAGGCGAAAATCCCCTACACAAAGCTGGATATTTGTAGACACGTGCTTCGTGTGACATGCTACGCAAATGCATACTTTGTGACCAGTGCTGCAGTGGCATTCTGAGAGCGCGCAAAGAACAAATGTCAAAACATTTACTTGGCTTGCAACGCTTTATTAGCCGGCTTACATGCATGTCTTAACTGTGTTAGATTTTAAAGATTGGCCATGACGGGCGAATACTTTAAGTCAGTTAGCGCGTTCACAACTGCTTATACTGTAGTTGTTGGACAGCTACATTACCGTGCCAGTATGCATTAGTCCTCAGGCTTTCTTATATTAAGAATTTTATTTGAGTTAGTGAACACACTGCTAAAGGCAAAACGTGGTTTGAGCAGCACAAATAGAAAAAAAAGTCACGAAACAAAAGCAAATCCCGATTCGCTGGCTACGTTAGTTGTTCGACTTGATATGAACTGAGAATGCCACCAATAGTGAATCTATAACCTGGTTAATAAGGTGAACCCGTGTCTACAGCAAATTAGGAAGTAAAAATTGAACTGATGTCTTTTCGCTTTGCACAACTGTTAATAAGGAGTCAATCAGTCTGATCAAATAATGAAATAATGCAAATTTGGTGCAAATTTAATCTGCATTGCCCGGTTGTCTTAGTAAACTTCACGGAAGCTGTACTGGGCCTAAAAGTTAAGAGGTTAATCAAAGCTCCGCATTCCGTGACAACTCAACCATTAGCTAAATGGTTTTAAAAGAAAAAAAGTTACTGGATGTTTTACCCCAATATTTTGAAGGAATTTTGAAACAAATAAAGTGTTCCGACGGAAGTAGTGAGGTTTTTGAAAACAGAGGTTGCAGATAAGCCTTCAGGTGGCATGTAAAACAACACAAAACTTTCTTAATGTCTTTGCTCAATTTCTTGAAATGGGACCACAACAGAGTGCAGCATCCTTATCACCATAGTTTACATGGCAAATTAAGACTTACGTCCAGCTTCTCATGGTAAACTTCTGAAACGCTTTTTTTCCTTTTCCTCCCGTAACTCTCAGTCCGTCACTCGCTAAGCTCGAAGTTGCCCAGGCATAGTACTATTCGGGCTGAGTTTTGTGCTAGATGTAGCTTGGAATGCTACGACCTGTAGTTTTATAAACTGAATGGCTGACGTTCACAGCATGCCGACGACATCACTTGATTTACTCTAAAAGCGAATTTAGCGTTGTTTGAGGCGACCTTTGACCACATTTCACAGTGTAGCGTTTTCTGATCCCCTGAAATCAAGTAAAACGTTTTGCCTCACAGGATAGAAATATAAAGGTGAAGCATTCCATTCCTAACGATGACATTTGCCATCGTATTTCTGGCAGGACCTTGTGCGCGTAGGCTGACACAAAACACCCACTTTTTACTTGCATTCTGAATAATCTAAGTTACATAAATATGTCACCAGATGCCCACATGTTTACGGCCAACCTTTCAAATGTAGAAGATTTCCTTGTAATTTAATCAAAAGAAGGGCCTGTGACCACTATTACTCAACGAATTATGATATTTAAGGACATGAAACCTTTCAAATCCAGCGTTGCCCATTGAAAAATAATTGCTAACGAATTCCCAGACCTCAAGAGCCACTAATTCACCCGAAACATGGTGGCAACTTTGTTCAGGAAATGATAGCTGCATAAATCAGTGTCAGACCTTTTCGTTAGGCTGCTGCGGCCATCGCACTACTGCCTGTATTAGATATAAATCATTTTGCCGCTTCTCTGGGTGGCCCTCGCCTAAGAATTTTAGAATGAGATTCCTTTTTGCACAGTGGCCTTGAATATCTCTCTGTCCAGTTCGTCAGAAAAAGGCTGTTGACGAGCTGCCGCGCAGTAACCAGCAGCCTTTAAGTGCCAACTGGAAATCCGTAGGTTGATTCTTCTGTGCTAGCATCAAACTGGTTTGCAGCCAATGGAACCGCTGTTCACAAGTAACATTGTCTGTGCCCCATTGAAAAATTGGGTCTGCTTCTCACTCTCTAGTTGAGGTCTCTGAATGATCATGCAGTAAGGACTTCCAGGAACATTCTTTTAAGGATATGGAAGGTCTGTAAACCAAAGCACACCCTCATACTAGGCCTTTCCCTCAGTTCCGACATTCGGAAGCTCTTTCATCTGTGTTGACATTGGGCAAAGCGGCCTCTCCTTTCACCTTGTGGACCCCCATTTCTCGTGACGTTTGTTGTTCCCTGCATTTGGGGTACAAGTAAATTCCTCGTCTAATGGAAACACCAGGTCGGTGGTTCCCGATTTAATTCAAGACTGAGGTTCCATCACATGCTTCTGTAACATGCTGGAGCTCAATGCCAGTCTCAAATAATGGAACTAATACCTCAGACTACCATCACCAGCAGCCAATGTGGTGGCCAGACCTCTTTACCAGAGGCACACATCTCTTCTCCAATTTTTCACACAAATTGTGGGTATTGAATCAACATCGTTTGTTCAATGCTCAATGTGACGCCCAGCCATCAGCCATGATCAAGACTGGCACCGAATACGTCTTCAAATGTTGATGCACAGCAAAATTAATGTTAAAATGCTTTAAATAATACCTCATTACTAATTTCCTTCTTAATTAAACAAATTTTTGAAATCAATTGTATTAGCTGCCACAACAAAACAAATAGCAATAGTCGCACTAACATAGAAGGATATTTCGTCTTCTTTTATGGCATCATGCAATAAATCATGGCAACCATCGTCAGTTTCCGCGTAGTCTCATGAATGTTGACCAGTTCCACAAATTTCACATTGTTACTGACGTACATTGTTTGCTTTCCCGAGATGAGGATATAAGCTTCATGGACCAAGATAAATCATAGACCAAGCTTTCCAATTTGCTTTATCATCAAATTTGCTCAATTCAGGTGTGCTTTGCCGGGAACTAAGGTTTCCTGGGATGCAGCCATTTTATTCAAATACCCTACACTCAGCAGTCTTCAGTTGGCGACTATTTTGCCCATCACAAGACTTGATGTTTCGTCTCTCCAGCACAGATACCTTTGTTCTCCCTCGTTCTCCTGAGTGCCTAATGCGAGTCTTAAACCAAGTCCACGTTGAGAGTGACAAAGCTCCCAGGACACACGGTTAGACAATATTTCCCATTTTTACAGGCAGACTTTTTGAACGCCCTTGCTAAAATTGATGATTCAGATTTAATCACAACTTAAACCATTAGTGTAGGCAAAGATGTGTAACCTCTGGTTCTGCTGAAGTAGTAACAATATTAATTGATAATTCCGAATAAAATTAAGTCATTTAAGTATTCTCCACTCCCTTCTTACTGATGCATTTGGTTAGTCTGAAAAGGTGAAGATCGCTTTTATCTTGAGCTTCGCCTCAGGCCTCACAGAACTTCTGAAACTGCCCTTTATCGTCATGAAGACTAATTTTATGTCCTTGGGGGACAAAGTTTTAGTTAAATTCCATTCTCCTTACCTTTAGTTTATTTACTTTGCTGTCCAAAAGCTCATCAGGATTCGACCTTCGTGAACACAGCGCAAGAGATAGCTACTTTCCGGTACAACCTTTTTAACCCAACAAGTCAGCTGCATTACTAATTTATTCATTTCTAGGTTGCGGTTAAGACACATACAGAAAGATCTAGCATTCGATTTACTTTCACATAGGTTTGAATGTGTGGATGGCAACAAGAACATAGTGACTCTGATGTTCCATTAATGTCATTTTTTAGTCTAGAAAGTCTATCATGAACTTATAATCGATAGCATTTTTGATTAAGGTGTGGCCTCACAAATATCATTATCTGAGAGCACAAAACGCAATGCATTAAAATATGTAATGAAAATTGCATTACTTAATGGTAGGTCACTCCATTAAAAAGGTTTAAAAGATGTGACCTGAAATTAAACCACTTCTTACAAATTGCACTAAACAGCTCTCAAGTCCTAAAAAAATATGTGGTGATTCTGTTTATGTTGAATCGGTTCCATTTCAAAATTTTGTTTATAGTTACCATTAGAAGAGATCAGGCACAAGATTAGAGACAGCCACCAATAGAGGAGCCTAATCACTGAGGGAATGAAGAAACTGTTGCACGTGTGGGGGATCTCGTAAACGATACTCGCTGATTCACGACTAACGCAACTAACGCGTCGACCATTCCAGCACAAAACATGGTATGCGCAAGGGCGGTGCTCTGTCACCCTCACAACCGTTGCTTAAGGCGTGTTTCAGTCATAAAATCGGCATTTCTACACATTTCCTTTCGGGATCGGAATCGATGAAACAGAGTTTTCCAATAAGGCTGTGACTGGGGCTAATATCTGGCCTTGTCTTTCCAATTCAGGCAAACTAAAAGGGGGTTAAAGGGATTGGAAAGGTAACGTGTAAATTACGCCTGCATAAGTCATGGTGGATATGTGCGATGGAATCAAGGAACCGCAAAAACAATCCGTTACAGTAGATTTTAATAGAGTTATCGACTATTTGAGACTTTGAAGTGTTCCAATGAAAGTTAGTCTAGTAAAACAAAGAGTTATGGGGATCCCACCTAAAGAGATCAAAGTCATTACAAAATATTCAAAAATGACTTAAGCCTCTGCGAGAGAATCTGAACAAAGTTTTGAGAGGAAGGTCGAGTCTCCAGTTAGTTCATTAGCTAGCTTAAAAGAATTCCTCTAAATTACTGCGTTATTTCTCCAAAATATTTTAATATACTTAAAGTGCTTTGGCAAGATAAAATTCTACAGATGATAGCCAAAATAAACCATTCACAGGTTTTGGTATTTGGTTGGTTGATAATAGCAAATGTCCAATGCTTCCAAAATTTCTTGAATCTTTCATGCTCAATTCGCTGTGTGTAACAAAGCAATCAGTTAATGCTAAATTGGAAAAAGGCAGTCGCTATTAAATTATCTCTGTGATTTAACAAATTTTATTGCTGTTTTTTAACTCCTACATGGTCAGGTGATTTCAAAGATTATCATGGTGACGAAAATTTGGGAAGGAAAGGAACAGTACACTTTTAGATCCATCAATAGGGATAAGGTGCCTATTCAATAAAGAAGACAAGGAGGAGACTTTGAGTTAGCCTTTTCATGTATCAACTACCTTCAAGTAAAAACTCACATGTGGCTCAAGCTACCTTACAAGCTTCCAACGGTGCTTTGTCATGTGTTTTGAACTAGGACCAGTTCAGAATTTTCGAAAAAAAAATAATTAGCTATTTATTAATATCCTTTCGCTAATTCATCTAACTTGGAATTCCTTCGAGTAAAATAGATGTATGATTTGATTGACATCAGCTAAATCTAATTGATAAATTTTATGGCACCGTTACACATTCCGGCCTACCAGAATTTCTTTTTTAAAATACCATCACTCTTAGATATAAAACCGCTGTGGAGAAATTCGGATGGAAAAGCCAAATGAGTGAGCAATTTTAGCGATTTCTTCCCCCAATTTCTATTTCAGCTTACAACATGTTTTCTTTACTTCACCTATTTAGGATAACAAAATCGTTTAGTAATGGGTTTAATTTCTTTGCTATCAGTAAGTTAAGTCGAGAGAATGGGCAAATTATGTCAAGACAACTAAAGCCTAGGACTTCTTTACTGTCTTTTTTATCATGTTTCGAGTTCAATTCTCGTAGTCCATTTTAATCCATTTCTCACTCAATTCAGAGTTGCCGAATGTTGTCCCTTTTTACAGCTGACGGTAATCATGTGCTCAAGTGTTTCGGGGGTTGCAGTTCTTTATGCTGTGAGACATCCGATGAATCTTGGAATTTCGTAGGTACCAGTGCTGCACACCACAAAGCACGTCAGGAACGTGCGTTTTGACGGGCTTAAAAAGGACGCATTTGCTACCACTTGGCGTGACTTTTTTCGTGCCCATCACCGGGTCCCTGAATGCGGTGCGTCACGCCAGTCGTGTGAGTCAGGTTAACACTCGGCATCCCTCTCCAGCTGCACCCCGTAAAGGGACCGACAGAAATATCCCAAGTGCATTGAAAGTCAACGTGTATTCAAAAGTGGCAGGTCTCACAAGGAAGAATGGTTCAGGTGTGAAAAGTGACAACATGACCTACGTGCAAACTAAAATTTGTGGGTTTACGTTTCATTTCAAAGACTAAAAGTCAATCTCTAGGCTAAGTGGGACATGACCTCCAGACTGAGCACTTTGTTCACGAAAGTGAGGGAAAACAAAAATCTGAAGGTGGTTTTTTCTGTTTTAGTACATACACACAGGCTCCGTAGAGGTCACTCAATTCGGTCGCGGATATTTTCTTGCAGGGTTGCAGCTCTGCCCAAAAAAAACGAATGACCCAATTGTAAGCGTGTGTTTGCATTAAAGCAAAGTCGACTGATGTCGCGAGTGTCAAGGCAACTTTAGCGGGACGTGAACAGCCACTAACAATGAATTTCTGACCAGAAGAACTTCAATTACCTAACTGAAAACTCACATAAGAAAGGTCAGAAGTCTGAACACAGGTAAAGTAGGCTAGCTCGCTGCGCCTGTGATGTCACTGAACGATCTGCAAGCACTTCTCCAGATGCTGTTCTGCAGTTTGAAAGGAGAACATCCGATTGCTAGGATAAGCTGTGGACCTGCATCTCCTTAAAAGTCTTTTACTAAGTCTCAAACCTCTAATACTGAAATAGTAACAAACGCTCCAAGCTATGGTAGTTCGTTTGTTTATTTAATAGTCAAACAGTTTAAAGCATGGACCGCAGTCAGTTTGCATCATCTAGCACTCCTGTGTCTATATTTTGTTCATAATCGGGCCTAGCATCACGTCTAAGTACCTGCAGACTAGGTTTGGGTTATACAAATTGAGTACAGGGTTGCATCGATGGGCGTTATATCTTTAAAAAACAAAATTTTGTCTGAATAATAAGCGACAGCACCCTGCCACTGGTCTTCAAGTCAATTTTTATTACATGAGTTATGTGAAGATTAAGAGCGCCTAAATAAACACGTGGAACTTTTGGACATTTTATTAAATTTAAACGCGTGGCACGATTTTTTCTCTCCTTGACCAAAATTGCAAAAAACTTGGTCCTGGTCTTCTTCGAACAAAACTGCAAAATTAATGAGTACAAAAAATCCTTAACAATTTATATATTTATTTTTTAAATTTACCATGCATTCTGCACACCGATTAAACTTCGTCGAATAGAAGTAAAATAATTGGAAGATGGCAACTCAAAAGTTTTGATTTGAAGGACGTATCTGTTGAAATGGCCTCGAATCTGTGGGTGAGTTTAAATCCTTTGTGTGAATCAACACCTCTTGTACGATTTGAAAATGGAGTCACCACAAATGATCACAGTCGATTGTACTCTTAGCAAATCGAAAGCAGCCTGTTTTGGCTAGTAAGGTGTTCCTAAGATGGTTTGCAAGTTTGTCGAAGAAATATGAAAATACCATCAACGTTAGAAGGAAGCCTAGCATATTTCAACTAAATTTCTCCTTAAAGATGCTTTTATTTCGTTTGTTGTACGTATTCGTGGCGTTAAATGAATTAGGTCCATGGGCTCAGAGATCCTGAAGCTAGATGTTATTCGATAAAGCAGTACTGGCCTAAGATCTACGATACTAAAAGATATTGAGAAAGTTCCCAGTTTGAATGCAGAAAGGTGTACTGAAAAATCTTTAAATTCAGAAGAGGCCGGGGTAAAAATTCTCCACCCACTTAACCCTTATATCATAATAGAATGGAATCCGGCAGCCACGCGTTTAGGCAATCATAAGACGAGGGACTCATCACTTGATTTCGATTATCAGTATTTGTTCCCTCTAATAATTGTTTCTCCAAAATAATGCTTTCCTCAATGTTCAAACTAATTAATTACAGTATGTCTCAACTTATTCACGTTTGATGTGAAGGTTTTAAGAATTTACCTTTGTGCTTTTTATGCTCAGCCATTTCAAAACAGATGTTCGCAGATGGGTCGCCAACACATGTCTACCTGTTTTAGCTCACGTTTCACAGAAATTTGATCATCTGTTTAAAGTTGTTGATGCACAAATATTTCTGAGGCGTATGATTTCTACTAACGCAATCAATTATTGAAGGCTATTGACACCTTCTCAAAGTATTTGAATTGTTGCATCATAGCTGGTGCGGGGACGTAGTTCTTTGCATGGATGAGACTCATCGCTCGTGACAGAATGGTTTTGAATAGTTATTTGGAAGAATCCATCAGCAGTTGATATTATCATATCAAAACTCAAAAAATACAATCTCTAGTTCAATATGGACTAAGTATTTTGGATTTCGTTATTCTTTTATTCACGGTAATGTCGTATTCGCAAACTTCCCAATATCTTTGATGCTATCAGACCTAATCTTGAATGAAAAAAATCTCGTAAATCGTAGCAGCATTTAGGCTGAAACTAGTTTTAGCTCGATATGGCCATTTGATACCCCAACCTGTGTGTTTATAAAGTACTGGTACACAGGTACTAATTTATTTACTTTCCCTCTTATCACCGATGAACTTTTGCGTTTAGTTCATCTGTGCTAATTTATCATTGGACCACTAGACTCGGCATTTATCGGTATAAATAATATCTCAGCAATGTTGGGCACTTTTAGTGCCCAAAACATTCCCACTTTCTCTATACAAGCATCTCCACAAACGCCACCATTCACTTCCCTCAGGGCAAGCAAAACTCAACTTAGGTCATTTATCATTTTGTGTTGAGGCACAGACAGACGAATTCCACTGATTTACCAACACTTTAATCCTACACGATTAAAAGTTTCCTGGCACAGTTTGACACAAAAGATTACACCAACATTATCACCCGCATTTTGTTGAACAGCAAGTTAAACCGTTGAAGCCTCTTCATGTACCATCCTGTAAGATAAAATCACAATATTATATTACTTTTGTAATGTTTTACTCGCAATGCATTAACGTCTAATAGGGTTATGTTTCAAAATTGGAAGCACAAGCTTAACTTGGAAGGCTAGGTTCCGTGTCAGTCATATTTTCAAATTCAAAGTCGTTCAAGAGACTACCACCTCTTTTCACTTCACTGGACGACGGCACACCGGCTGTTGCACTCCTCCACCGTCAAATCTAGTCTTTAAGCGATGCCTCAAAATTTCTACTACGTAAAAAGCCACGAGGTCTCACATTAGACACACTTTTAAATCATCGTACTGAAATAATTGCAGGCAGAGGTGTTGATTCTACACATGTAAAGTTAATTTGTCCCCTCAGCAACTAAGCTGTGCTCTTTGTTATCGAACCGGCAATCGACGTTGGTACCACAATAACTACTTCTTTAAACGTAAACAAACTCCATTATAAAACAACCAGCTTTTACCGTTTTCTTCTTTAGAAATTTCGTCAAGAGCTTAAAGGCATTCCTTCATAGCGTTGAAAAATAAGTTAACATGGTGGTTGGACCAAGCCAGATGTTTTTGGAGCAAATTAGTGGCACAAGTTTCAGTTACTTAAAATTAAACCTAATGTAACACTAAGTGAAACAAACTCAAAAACTTAGAGGTGTGTGTTCATGTCCTACATCACGTAATAGTTGAACAAGTGCTTTTGTAGCACTCCCTGGTCCTTCGCGGTGAAAAAAAAGTTATGAGAATTTCTACGATGTGCGGGTTTCCGGTAGTTCCCATTAATAGAAGGCAATTAACTACTGCTTTAAAATAAACGTGGTGGCTAAACTATTTGCTGTCTTATCAGTTTCAATCAGTGACCGTCATGTTCACCCTTCAAAACTGCATATTGCACAAATTCGCCTGAAATGAAAAATTTGCCCATGTTTCAAAGAAAAAAGTGTCCGTTGAGAATTTCGTCAAACATTCGTCAGTTTGCAATTAAGTCAGTGATGCAAATTGCCCTCAGGCAAAGATTCCACTAATGCTGTGGGCACTTTTTTTGCGGTCTCTTCGTGAAGGGAACAAGTAGGACACAGCAAAATTATTGAATCAGTTTATGTTAAAAGAGAAAAGCTTGCGTCTGTGAAGGATTAAGCAAACTTAGAACGAAGTGATCAAAGCTACATTCGAACAGTGTGACCGCAAAAAATGCAAAAATAGAACCTATTTACGAAGGCTTACCAAGAGTTGGTTCAACTCCCATATTTAGATAGCCATAATTTTTCTTTTTGCTCATTCACGTCGACTGATTCAAAAAAGTTTAGCAAAGCAAAAGGACACGGGGTTGGCTGGTGCATTATAGTCACGTTTCTCTACACAACTTGGTTTGCGAAGGTTCTCAATTTTTGATGTAAAGAACAATGGGAGCTGGTGCCGTTTTTAATCGCCCTGAACGAGGGAACGGTTATTGCTTAGTTCACGAAATGAAAAGGAATTAGGCAAACAAGGGGTTTCTTGACATTTTGTGTGACACCTGAAGAGTCTACCCTTATTTCATTAGAGACTACCAAATAAAATGCAAAAGTTCCGCTCAAAAGATAGCCAGGTATCCATGCTTTGGAATGTGATAAATACATTGAAAATTGACAGGTGGAAATCCCAATTTGTTTATGTTTGGCACTTGAGTAGTTCTATATCTTATGCTAATGTCACTTCAATCACTGATATCACTTGTTTTCGAGTCTACAGGCAACTAGTTTTGAACCTTATTTTAAGCAAACCGAAAGCAGTTTTCTAGGAGGGATGAGTGAAAACATTAGGAAAATTTACCGTTGAACACTTGCATTCTATAGCTTTCGTCGATTTGTTCAAAAATTTTTGCTCTGAAATAGTAGGAGCTCGGGGTTGGTTTATTTACTTCAAGCCCCTACACACACACCTTTGTAGTACTCGTTTCTTTGTACTTTTACTGACACCTTCCATTTTAATGTGCATGCTTTGAAGGTCGCATTCAATAAGCACACAAATTTGCTCGTTTACTTTTCACAAAGATGGTGCCACACTAGCTGAGCTTATTGTGATCTTTTGTATTGAAAAAAAACCTGCTTGGAAGGTTAGCGTCATGTGAATTTGGGACGGATTTTTCCGATCAGTACAAACTTGTTTAAGGCGGAATGGACCTGACTGTTAAAACAATTTTCGTTGCATAATCAAAAGCATTCTGCATCCAGTTAATTAGCTAAGGGTGTAACGTGCATTTTCAAATCGTTGAAGCGTTAATTTACCTTTGAGAACCGCTAAATTAATTTAAACTAACTTCCACTTCCGTAACAACATGTTTACAAATTATACCATACGATACCTCTTCACCCCAATTGTTAATAACAGAGTGATTTTCACTCTATTTTGTCTGGCGTAAAACATATCTTTGCTTTTTGGATGATCTAGTCAAATATGAGGAAAAGATCCTTAACCGAAGTTAGCTTAACCGAAAAGATTTTCAAAGATCAAATTTCTTACTGATTATTCGCAATTGTTGTGGAGATAATATGAAACGTTACTACGTAGTATTGTCTTTCATCAAAAAACTGGGAGGGTTTAAATGAGTTAATTGACTGTGGAACATCATATTTGACAGCACACATTGGCAGAGGAGTTTATAACTGTTATTTGAGTCATGGGATAGACCAATAAAGAAGACTGCCTTGTGATTTTCTTGGCAAAATAAACTAACAAAGTTGCAATGGCATTTTAAGATTCTTAAGGGGGTTGACTCAACACCTTAGCTTTATGCGTACATTCATCGCGGTTTCCCCGCGAATTGATCAGATCTCTAAAGGAGTGCATGAGATTCCTGTTGGCAGAAATACTCACAAATGGCACAGAATCTTTGTTTCCCGCAAAGGATTGTGTTAAAATACTAAGAAAATAAAAAAAAATTCAATAAAAATTGTACTGTTTTGATAAAAGTTTAGCATTAAGTTGTAAAACAGATAAATTGAAAATGCAAAAAAAACTCACAGAAAATCTGATAAAAGAGCGTTTTCGGGAAGCTGCCTTGGTGGAGGCCCTCGAGCAGAAATTGGGTCCTCGGTTGGTGGCTATGGCGCATTTGGCAAAATTATCGGTTGATAAGTTCTCCAGTTTGAAACAACCACATCGGGGAAGTAGTTCCACGTTGTTAGCGGCCTCTGGCAGAAGAAAAGACAGATTCACAAAGTAATAAGTCCTTGACGCTCGTTTCTGACAAACGTGTTCCGCAGATTTGACTGCCACTGCTGCGGCCACGAAGACGGCGATGATGCGTGCGTGCACGCGCTGGCGCGCAAGTGTGCGCACGCGACAGAGGGGGTGGCGAAGGCCAGTGGTGGTGTCTGCTTGCAGCAGAGGCACCGTCCGTAGGTTCACGACTGTGCGCGCGCACACACGCACTCGTCCGAGCAGCACAACGCACCACGTCTACACACGCGCACGTGCATGGACGAGGACCGCTGGAATAAACACTCACGGACACGCACACACACGCCGTCTCCAGTAAACAATGCCAACATGATGGATAGGTAATTTTCCATCCCACTCCATCCCATTCACGAAGTGGGAGTGTCAGAGCGTAAAATGACCTCACTGGTTGTCAATTTGGCTAGTTTAAGTCACCTTGGTCCGTCCGACAACTCCAGATGGAAGACTGACCGTCGGTCGTTGGTGCAATTATCCATACTTTCAAATCTGACTCTTAAAATCTGGTGTGGGTTGAAACAGCGCCCAAGTATCCAAGTTGGCTTATTTCACTTGATGACTCTCGAGTGTCCAAGTAGATACCTAATTCTACCTTATTGATGTTTGATTGAAGGCAATGTGAGTGCTTTGCGGCATAGACACACCGATTCATATGACTACCCTGTGTTTATTCCAAGTGTGCATTAAACAGCCTCACGAAGACGTCATCCTGTTTTTATGTAAGAAACTTGTGATTATGCTTGTGGAAACGCAAATTATTTAGAAATAAATCAATTAGCTCTAGTAAGATAATTTTAAAAAATTGTTGATATTTTTCTCCATAGTGCTTGCCAGAGGAAATTAGCCAGGCTGTGTGGGGAGGTGTTTAGCCCTTTAAAGAACATACCCAATGACCTTTTACTTGCAATGCTGATACTGTTCCAGCACCTTTCTAGTGATATCTTTTTTGAGTAAGCTAATGACAAGAAACGTGACAGTCAAAACGATCGGAATCTTTGTTTGTCACAACACAAATTAGGTGAAGAAAGGTTAAGTTGGTTCCTGAAATCGAGACTAGATGGTGATTTTGGATGATGGACCATAGTTTACGTCTAGTAAAGGTTTCTTCGTGGGTAAAGTGAAAGCGGAATCATCCATACGGGCAATATTAAAACTTCGCGGCGCACGATTCTCTGGGGCCCCCTCAAATCCTCTCTAAATCGCCGCTAACCTGGATGCATGCTGGAGTGAATCAGGCAAAACGTTACCACGGCACAAGTCATATCACCAATAGATCATTTTGGTGCAAAAAAGATCAACGAACATGGGCCTCGGAGCTGGTTTTAAGTCTATGTTAACAAATTAGTAGTCAAATCAAACGCCCCTGCCAATAAATCAGAGGCTAACCCACAGAGACTTTACTTTATGAAATCGAGATCACTCCTGCGAGTTTTTAACGAATTTATGTCTTTCTTTTTCATTTAAAACAGCTGTTTTGCGTGATATAGTAATAGAATTATGCGCGCACAAGGTCATATAGTTAGATATACGACAGTTCTTGTCGATTTATGCACTTCAAAAATGTTTGGAATGCTTTTTTTAGTCGCATTTTCAAAATATCATTAGACTGGACCATTTTCCTAGGCGATTTCTTCCAAAAAAATTAGATCATTTTCAATTCGGGTAATTGAATTAGATTCTCTGATCTATTTAATCATGAGTAATTAAACACTAAAAATGCTGATATGTACTTCTATGCTTTGTACTATTTGCAAAAAAAATTTTCCACGGATGGAACAAAACAGCTTAACCTAAGTGACTGTATGCACAAAATGCAACTACGAAAGGGACAGGTCCCTTTCACCGCTTAATTCCGGATCACGACTGGAAAGGTTTGTAGAATGGTACGGTCCTTGTTAGGTGTTAATACGGCGAATGCAACGACAACTAGGCTGCCACTAGGCAGTGTGTACTTTTGCAGCGCCTGTTACAAACCGAATCGTGCTTTTGTGTTGTCACGGGCCAGTAATGAGAATTCAGAATACGTATTCATTTTTAATTGATTTATGGAGACTGACTTATTTGATTAAGTGGGACCGTTTTAACAAACTGTGCATATTTTTTTTACAGTTTCGTTAACCTCCTTGTCAAATTCCCCAGGTCGCCCACTAAAATGCAGAACTTATTCCTCCTTGCGGCATATATGCACTTTAAATGAGTTCAGTGTTCAAGTGGCCTAGGATATTGCTGATGCACAGGAAAAATGCATCCTCTGAGCACTATATTTAGTGTTTTCTAAACTAATTGATTGCCATGTCGACTGGTTTTAAGGGGTTGCCGCAAGGGTTCGAGTAAACATGCACCTAGTCCCCGCGCCTGCTCAGTCTCCGATCTTCTCTAGATTAAAATACGTGTGATACAAGAGGTGTGCCCTACTGAAATCAGCTGAGATTGTTGAGAGGAAAATCTGTACAACTGCGACGCACTTCTGCACGAATAATGCTGTCCAACAGACATCCACCCCATGGAAATAACCTGCTGGCTACAGAGCAAGCAAACATGGGTGTATTTGAATCACATCATCGGGACGGGGCTGATATATGTCGATTGGAGCCACATCACTAGCCACATAAAAGGTCACGAAGGTTATGAATCCATCGTGTATGTGTGTGAAATTGATTATGCTCATAAGCATTCAGCCCTAGGTAACCAGGCCTGACTCGACGACATAGCTAGCCTCTAACATAAATTATTAAACCTGTACGTACCTTTGCATTAGTGTTATCTATAGAAGTTAAATCCCCACAAAATTAGCAAAACAAAATAAGATTGAAAACTGTGAAGTCAATAAATTGGGTGATTGTACTTACGAGGATTAAACAATATTCAGTTAATTTGCTATTAGAAACTGTGGAAATATATTTTTAGCTGAGACGGACTAGTCTCCACTGAGCAGTAACTTGTTCCTCCTTCTACGGGTTGCAGTCTAAATGTGTCCTTGAGGCCAAAAAAACGTGTCATGATTTGATAAAGGCCAGTAACTACAAAAGGAAGTGAGGTTTCAAGGCTCATTTTTTTGGGAGCACCATTTGAGTCATTCTGTCCAAACACACACGGCCTAGCGCTATATCGCCAGCAGTCTGGTTTAGTGCCGTTGTGAAGCGCAAAAACGTTTTAATGCATCTTACTATGCAATCACGTCGTGATGAATAGACGTTTCTGGACCTCCACTCTCTTGTTAGGGCTTTTTCTCATTTCAACCTATTTTCCTATTGAGAACCTTCTCCGCTAATGTTTACAAAGCCGAAGTCGGTTTATTTTGCACACATTGGTTGCAAACAAGGTCATACTTATACAATAATTGAAGCGGGGTGCTAGATTTAGGAAACCTGATCGCTTTCCGTTGGTTGTGGCAGTTATCAGCCCTCTTTTCGACATTTCAGTAAAAGAAACAAGTTTTTTTGCAATCACTAAGTTGCATTAAGGAATGTGCTTCAGTAAATTAACAGGGCAGATTATGAGACACTCTCACTTTATACTTCACACTTTACACAACCACGTAATATCTTTCAATTCTTGGAAGTTCGAAAGCAAGTCTTAGCTGACCAGAGATAACTTCCGTCAAGAATGTGCCATATTGGAATAACAAGGCAGACAAATGAAGCCACATCTGAGTAGTACGCGCTACGTAAGCAAATCTCTCACCTCTTGAGCAGTTTTTTGGGCATTTCATTTATAGATTCGATAACAAATGTGCTTCACATTGTCTCGGTAGATCTTGTACTTTCACTAGGTCAGCTGGAAAACACAATTTTCCAAACATCTAATCCTTATGTAAAACTCCAAGCAGTCACTCAAGCGGCAAAGACCTAACACTTCTTGCAATCAGTGAGTACCTCATTGAAGCAGTCCTGAGAGATTTTGGGTTCCCGTGTTTGGCGTCACAATTATCCTGAAATATTACTACTACATTTCAAAAGTAGAAAGTCATTTAGATTTTCAGTGATTCCATAAAGTCAGAACATTATTAATTACTTTGACATTAGTTTTGAAACAAATCAGTGTGTAGTTGCATATATGAACTGTTTCGGCTAGTAGACAATGTATGACTAAACCAAAGTTCATCAGAGATATGCATATGCGTCCAAATTTAGGTCACAAACGCAGAATTGTGATTGATTATTTGGATACATGGAACCACAGTGACGACATCAGCAGGGTTGGAGATCTGTACAGTCAAACAATAAGCACCGTCTATCTGTGAGAAAGCAGTGTCATTTCGAACATGAATATCATCAGCCTGATGGGCCGCAATAGGGAATCGCTGTGAGATCACCAGTTTAACCAAACTTTTAGATATAAATTCTAGAAAAATCGAATTTAAATTGTAATGCGTAGATTTTTTTACAAACACCTAAGTTCCCTTCACAAGCGACTGCGCCTTTTTTCTGCCATGGATTGAGGACGCGTAGCTAGCCTGGCAAGTAGTTCAGGAATGAACCAGATATTTGTGGTTCAGACGAGCACCGTGACGCAATTCAATGTTGAGAGCAAACTTAAGACTGCTAGACAGAAAAAATCTTCCAACATTCAAAGTTCTGAAATAAGCTAGGTAAAAACCGTTTCCACAATGTCTACAGCACAAAAGATTGTTCTTTACCCGTCACACCCGTGAGTTGACAATTTTGTTTAGTCCAAAAATGCCAGAACGGATAAAATAAAAACAGTGAAAGAAAAAAAGGCTGCATGACAAGGTAAACAGTGAAAAAGATGGTATAAAGACAACCGGTAAAATATCAAAACAAGCTGATGTGTATTGAACAACCGCACAGCCATATACAGGCAGGCAACGTTGCTTTGGCTGTGATTACGTTTAGGCCTCCGTTGGATGCGTGTGGCTTGACC
>UXSR01000454.1:0-32829 GCA_900604375.1 Mesocestoides corti
CGTCTGAAGAACGGAAGTCAAAGGGTAATAACACAAACCACTCATAAACTCCACTATGGGAGTGCGGCGCCGCTTAAAAACTGCGTGCTATCAGGTTGAGGTTGTGGCTTTTTATGATACCGCTCCCATTTCATCATCGCAAAAAGAAGGGCTAAATTAGCAACCAGTCAATTTATCAATAACGGTGACCTGGGGGACTTTGATCGTGGCGATGTGAGTTGGGCTCGCGACTATGGTAGCGGTTTTGTAGCCTCCGTTGGGAAAATGTGAGTGGGACGAAGGCCGCTCACAACCAGGATAAACGCAACAGGGGATAGGGCTAAATGTCTATAAAAGTAACCAGCGCAGCAAGAGATTGGTGGGAATGGCAAAGTGTCTACAAATAACCACACAATTCGACGTGTTTCAACGCAAAAATCGGTGATAAAAAGGCGCATTCAAGGCCTGCTTGGAGCTGAGGTGTTACTTGCCATTCAGTAAATCCACCGCCGTTTGCCAGCTCGCTCAGGGCGACGCTGACCGACCCCATCACTCGATTCGGAGAGCTTCGCTTAAAGAGGCCATTGTGGTTCTTTATTTCGACTTGAAGCTTTCAGCCCTGCATGACTTCCGATTTCACCGAAAACTCGAAGCTAAAAAATTGTATCATTTGCTCACCATGACTGGTTTCACTAGCACAAAATCCGAGCTAAATGTCTGAAAAGCCAGGGGAAATGCTTGGGATCCTCCGGTTACTAGCAAGTTGTTGGGAGTGACAAGGCAGTCACGAAAGGAAGGATCACATGCGTTTGAGCAGTACCAGCGACAGGGTATCATGTTGAAGGGGATGTAGGTGAGGATGGGAGAGGGAAGCGATTGCATCCAAGCCGCCGCCGCCGCCGCCGCCACCACCCCCAACTCCTCTCCTCCGCGTCTGCGTCATCATTACCCCCACATTCTCAGCCTCTTCTTTCACCTCACACCGCCATCAGCACAGTTATACTAACAGCTTCGTGTCTTCTGGTTCCTCCTCCTCCTCTCCTCCCTCTTTTTCCTTCCTGCTCATAGTCGCCACCACATAAAACCAAAAATGACAGATCAAAGGGCTGAAAACAGTGAAGTGTGATTCGCGGACAGAGTGATGAGTCATCATTTGCAGTTATGACAGAGGGAAGGAGGGTGTAGAAAGGGGTCCGTTTGGAGGCACACAAGAGGGGAGGGGAGGGGTCAGGCGATGCCTATCGTGGGACAATGTGAAAATTGCGACTTGAGACACAGTGAGCTGGTGTGTTAGCACAGACACCTCGCTAATCGAATGCCGAAGAAGGAGTTAGCCAACAAGACATTTTTCCCACCACGAGGAACTGAGGGTACTGCTGAAACTCCGGTCAATTGAGTTGACATAACCAATTCAACAATGAGGCACAGTTTCCACCGAAAACACAACTTTTACGAAACGAGCTCTTTTGAGTTGACCTGCGGCATCGTTTTATCGCAAAATGACGCGTCGGTGACGCGAACGGCATGACAACCGCAAAAGCGCAGCAATTGGATATGTGCATTCATAAGGCCCTGCGAAATTTAAAAACCGGAGTGCATTCCTGTTTGCATCAAATTCAAATCCACGCGAACGGAGGTAATGCTTGTGGGGAGTCGAAATGACCCACGAGTCAAAACCCAAAGGCGGGTGGGTTTGGACGAAGTGTGTGTGCGCGAGTTTGTTTAAATGCGGTGACTTACTTCCTGTTGGCTTCTGGAATGACGTCATCGAAGACGACGAAGATCATGGCGCCAGCTGCGAATCCGAGGGCGTATGGCTGGAGGATGTGCACGTACTGGACAGCCAAGCACCCGAGGACGCCTGCGATTGGTTCGACGAAGCCCGAAAGCTGTCCATACCTGGAAGATATGACAAAGACAAAATTATTAGCGTCAGAAGTAACTAAACGTCACTGTGAAAATTTCTGCTCAATAGCACATCAGCTCTTTCCTCGTTAGTCATTGGCTCCCATAAACGCGAATGATTTAAACGCACCAATGGACTTCGCGCATTCCAAGGACGCCACACAGTCCAAACGGCATGTTCAAAGTCACCCGATCTAAGCATGTACTCAAATTGACATGAACCCCCGGTGGACAAAAAATGAAAGGTAGATTAAAAACAAATGGCATTTACCAAAAACTCCTCCAAAAGGAGAAGCCTGCCGCCCTCAGAGGAAGACTTACGGCGAGACCCTCCGGAAAGTTTTGAATGGCCATGCCGAGTGCAAGGTTCCTAAAAACGAGCACAAGTGACCGAAACAAATGACGCACAAGCATAAATAAACTACTACTGATGTAGTTTGAGTAGACTTTATTTACCTTGCTCGCACAAAGGATTCGCTAGAACTGCCTGTAGTTTCGGTTCCAAAGGCAACCCCAACAGCCAGTCCCTCGGGAAAATTGTGCACGGTGATGGCGAGCAACAACAGCCACAAACGACTGCTCACCCGGGGCCTTCGCTGGGCAATTTCGTCGTTGCCATCGCCATCGTCGAGGTGCAGGGGTCGCACACTCCCGTCATGGTTGAATCTTCCACGATATCGCACTGATTCATCCAATTCTAAGGAGAAACGAAGCACGCACAGAAACTGACGAACATCAAGAATTTGCAGTTTTAGGTGAAAAATGACGTTGTGAGTGAGTAGATGCGAACACAATTAGGTGATAACGGAAAAAGTGCAAACTGTGCAAAACCCACGTATCTTCTCGTAATCTGTAGGAGGAGAAGAGTATCAATTTAATCAATAAAACATCAAGCTTAGCGTATAGTTGGTGAGAGAGCCAACTTGTAAAAAGTCGAGCGTCCAATAGGAGTGATCAAAAAAATATAAAGCATACTGCATAGTTGGTGTGAGAGCCTACTTGTGAAAAGTTGGGTGTCCAATAGGGGTGAGTAGGCAGGCGGTAGTGGTTCCGATGACTCGTGGGGATCGAAGATATTCTAGTCAAGGGAAAACAACACCGACGTTGCACTCAAAAACAACACCAAAAGGTTTGGCCAGCAGTCTAGTCACCTACTTGCTGTGGGAAGAAGTAGTCGGCAATGATGATAAAGATTGCACCGACGATGAAACCGGTTGCCGCCGGCAAGTAGCAGAGACTACCAAGGCCCTCGTTGATGGCCAAATCTATAGCGGGCTGCAGCAGGGACCAGAAAGAGGCCGCCAGCATGACCTGGAAACAGGACAGACGTGAAGGAAATCGGAGGTGGACGTTTAGTCCAAGGGGGACTTAGTGCTTACCCCGGCCGAAAATCCCAGACTACAGTCGAGGAAGAGGCTCTAAAAGGTGTGAAAACGTGGCTTAATTAAGATGGTAGAGAGGCTGTCCACAGATCTAGCATAAATGCGATTGGAATGACAGCATGTATTTGAATTGTTAACATTTAGTCTCTCAACAATAAACTCAGTGGCTATCCGTGAAATTTCATTTACAAAATCACAAATTTAATCCATCATCAACAGCAACTCCTTCCTCGTTAATCATTGGCTCTCATAAACGCGAAGGATTTAAACACACCAATGGAATTCAGGCATTCCAAGGATGCCACACAACCCGATATGTTCATCGATTGGATTGAATTTACAAGTTCCAGCACTCGCTCCGCTGTTTAAACTCATGGAAATTTTCATTCCCACTTTGAAAGGCAACGCTGCACACACATCAGTTTAAAAAAACAGATTTTTTAAGGGTCGTGTTGACTCAAGACAACTGTCACCTCACAATGTAATTGTGAATGAAACATGACCTCGGTCTGAAGAGCAGGCCACTGCCATCTGTGAAAATTAGGCACACCATTTTGCGATAACCTAAGACACATTTGACCGAATTTGAAGGCGTTTTCAGTAGCGAGTGAGTTTTCAAGAAAATTTACAACAGTGTAAATCGACAGTTTTAACGAGCATATTGGGAATGTCGTTAATTGGATGCATCTATATCGTTTTTCTAGGTAAATCCAGGTGTGTTCGCCCATGTTCGCGACCAATGATAAAGTGGCTCACGAACGCCATTCTCATTGGCTGCAAAGTTGACTGTCCTTGAATTCGATTGGCTGCTGCTAATCGCGAGATAAGTTAACGCCTACTAATTTAGTCCTTCCACAATCGTGATTGGGTCCAGATAAGTTTGCTTTAATGTGTGTTCATAGGACTGAGGTTTCAGACCCAAAAACGGAGACTTCCGACAGTGGCGAGCCAGCTTTGATGCCGGGCTAGGCACGCGATGGGGTTGACTGATAAGGCACCACCTGAACGTACGCTTTCTGTCCACTTTCGGCCGGTCGGTTGAAGGATGCAGAAGAAGGCGCCTAGAGCTGTCGCGCCCCAAGTCAAACCGGTGCTCAGTACTGTCTGTGCCAGCGGTGAGTAGCCCTCAATCATTTCCGACCCCTCTGAAACACAAATAAATAAGCCAGACTCCTGTGGATGTTTGTACACGCAGCCAGGAGTATGTCTCAACGCAATCTTGCAAGTGGTTGCCGCAGAAAATTAATTTTCAGCCCACTGATCAAACGAGCCATGAAAAAGAACGTCGCCTGTAGGCAGGTTTTATCTAATTGGAGCTCTTATTTGTTCAGAGATTTCAAGAGAATTATTGGTTCGCGTGAGTGCGTGGTTCACGCTCAAACTTGGTCGTGATTAGTCCCTTTTGAATGGTAATTTGGCGGAAAATAAAATGACAGAGCAAGTTGAGCGACCCAATCTTGAACAACCAGCCAATTTAGTGGTTACCGAAGTTTTAGCAGTCTTTCGTGGCAGACGAGTTAACGGGGGTTTAGCATCCTACACATGGGCAATTTATTTAGCGTCTTTTGAGTCATTTGCCAATCGAATATCAAAGAAAATGGCCTCGAGGTCAATAAATCAGGCCCACTCGATTTTTGTCAACTAGTAGGCAAACTTCTGAAGCACAGGAGCAGATGCAGAAAGGAGAACTTGAATCGAATCAGATAACCGTTTTTTGGGAGTTGTTGGTGCCAATCTGGCGTGGGAACGTTCACGTGCAGTTGGGAAAACAGAGGACGAGTAAACAGCCGCGAGCTCGCAATTAACTGGAGGGTGAAAATCACACAGCACTTGTGTCAAAACGCACACGCTGCGAAATCGGATCACTCGCAGATGGAGGAAACTAGTCAGCTTCCGTTTCCACTTGAACACAACCATGGTACCACAAGCTGTGTCTGATTGGTTAGATGAAGGAATTACTGAGTGCAAAACCAGACCTGGCCAATGAAAACTGACGGCATTGTGATCGTGTCTGGGCATAGATTACTCGCCTCTCTGGCCAACCTTGCCATTGACAACGCCTAGCTGGCAGTTGGGAAACGTATTTAGCTGCAGGCTCTTGTAGCACAGAATGTAAGACTGTAAGTTAGTCACTGACTACGAGACAAGCTAAACCAGCGTTTGTGAGAGTTAGGCCTACAGCAGGGTTAGTCATATTCAACAGATCTTAGACGATTAGACTTCAACAGTAGCTAATTCATGCAGAAGGAGATATCAGGTTTCATAAACGACTAAAACGAGTCACACACGGAACCAGGTCACAGTCCAGAAGCACCTATCCACGCAATCGAAGTTATTACGAGCAGAACAAGTCAGAAAGCCCCTCCATCACGAAGGAACTCGGACAGATGGAGAGGAAAGAGGAGTCGAAAGAACCTCCTCACAGACGAGAAGGAGGAGGAGTACTTGGAGCAGTAACCTGAAAGTCGGTTGTCCAAAACGCGACGAGAAAATTGCGGTTCCATGCTAAGGAGGAACGGCTGCCTAGATTACGTGGCTTAACAAAGGCAACGAGAGCACTCTACGACGTTGTTAGACGCACGAGTGAAGGCGTACAGGGACAAATAGCACAGCCCCAGTTCCTTGTTAGGTTAGGTTAGCGCAGAGCCAGTTAACATTGAGTATACACATATGTACCTACCGAAAAGACGTGAGCAGCCACGAAAAGGATATATTTTACATTACAAAAATATGCCTGTAAACTTTCTACCAAAGATACAAATCTCGCGTACAAAAAATATGTATATATATGCGTGTGAGTATAAAGACATAAATGCACGACGCGCATCTCTAGGTCGCACGCCGATTGAGCAGCCAATTGGCGGTGTGCTCGAGGGCGGGCAGATTGAAGTCTCGACCAATCGCCGCGTAGACAGCCAGACGCCGGAAGAGGGCATCGCCAGCGGCCACGGTGAACTCGAGGGGCGACGCGCAATCGGCGCACCTGCCGAGGGAGCCTCCCCTCGCCAGGGCCGACTCCTGGATCCCGCCTCCGGTGATGCACTTGGGGCAACGCAGGTCCTGCAAACACATCACGCAGTCTCGTGTTACAATAACCCAGGCATTAGAGAGAAGACCAATCAGGGGGGTATGATGGAATGCCGTTAAAGACCGATGCTGTTGTGAATAGGGTTTATTCACACCTCTTAATCCGGTCGTTTCGGCCTCCGACACAGGGTTCCCCTTTTCGCAGCATGTCGCCAGCTGTGCCAATCCTCACACCTAGGTCTCGATGTTAGCGCATCTATGACTTACACATCTGAGGTATAAATACACACGCGCAAACGCCACAAACGGCACAACGACACCAACGTGGTTGACCTCTGAGGTAACCTATTGTGTCCACGTCCTCTCCGATCTTTTTCTTCATCGCGGGTATCAGGGAAACATAATCGGGCTGGGGTTAATACCGTAGCCCCGACGTGGTTCAAGACCACATGCTGGGGCTTACAACAATGCCATGCGCCGCTGTAAGCCCCGCACTGAAGTAGGATTGCGAGTTTATCAGAGTGGGTGTTGTGATGATGATTCCAAAAAACTAACAAATTCTGTGAAATTTCTTAATGCGTTGAAGCGACCATGAGTGTGTTAAACTGCCGTACAACGCCGACGCAAGGTGCTCCCGAACAAGACGGCCAAGAACACCTGGAGCAACGGTGGCGTCGGTGGCTGTGACACGTGTCGATCATCAGCAAATGAGTGAATTTGCAGCTGTTGGCTAAGAGAATCAACGTCAAGGCGGAACACACAGGCACACCTTTTTGGCGTAGTTGAGGTGCTTATTTGCGTAAAACTAAGAACGCTGTCTAGACTCACAATGAGTTAGGTGGTGTGCATACCACAGCGGCACGGCGGTGTAAACCAGCAAGGTCGGTACACGCATACCACAAACGGGTGTTATTGAGTTCATTTACATCTCAACCTCTCTACAGTCGGAGTTGGCTCGTTACTTCCACGTTCCAGTAGAAATCTTTCGCCAGTGACTGTTAGATGCACACACACACACAAAACGAACAATCGGGTCGTTTGCTGCCGAAATGGGATAGGATAACAATGTGCACACGAACCTGGAGGGCGAATTGAAGGTTGATTTGCTCCACCTGCGATAGCAGGCCCGCTTCCAGCATGCCCTTGGAGTAGGCGGTGCCGCAGTGGGGACAGACGGGGCACCAGAAGCCGTCCACGACGTCCAGGTGTCGGTCTCTGCAGACGTCCAGATCGCGGATGAAGTTGCACGTCAGACAGGTCACCTCGGGCAGGTAGACGAGGAGTGAGCGTCCACCGCCGCCGACTAACTCGTGCGGCGGTGTCCAGAGCGCCGCGTGCGAGAACTCCCCGACGTTGATCAAACGGAAGAGATCTCGCTCCACATCGCCAACCTGCGAGACAGCCTCCACGATTATGGTGCTTCCAAATACGTACAAGAGGTGAAATTGGGGCTTACCTGTCGGACGATGCATTTGTCCAGTGAGAGGACCTGGCAAATGGTCTTGACAAAGTCGCAAATCGGAGACAAAGCCACGGCACCGAATTCCGCTGGGTGTGGAGGCAAGAGGGGCAGTGGACGCGTGGTCTCCATGCCATCCACTCCGTCTAGCGCCGACTTCTCGTCCAGGTACGCCACAATGTCCTCCGGAGTGTAAGGTCCGCCCGTGGTGTTGGTCGGACACCACGGTCCAGCCTTGCGCCTGAGGCGCTGCACGAAACTGTACAATTCGGGCGCCAGTTGCTCCCGAACGAGACGGTCTAGAAAGTCGAGAACACCTGGAGCAAGGGTGGCGTCGGTGGCAGTGAGTGCACCAGGCGGAGCATTCTCATCACCGCAGTCTTCATCGTTCTTCGGAGGTACCTGAGGGAGAGAGGTGTAACATTCACCATTTACCCGTTGTTTTAATTGATTTTTACTGAGCGCCAATTGAAATTCGCCCAATGAACGAGCGGTGCTCGTGACGAACGCGATCTGAAATTTCCGATTCGGCTAGGGTATCTAGACGTTTGGATTTTGCGTTTTATTACTGAGTTTTGGACAGGGCTATGAATACGTGGTTTTAAAGAAACGAGAGTGGACAGATGTGATGAAATCAAACCACTAAGACGCCCACAAAAGCAGACCTTATTTTGGCCGCAACTCACTGGTGGCGGTTGTGAGAGGCTAACGCCACACTCGACTAGACGTTTGGCTTCGGCCACGACGGCTTTTCTCGAGGCCAGGAGGTAGCCCGCGACGAGAGCCTGGAACTTGGCGCGCAGACCGCGCGTCTCCGGCAGGTAGCGAGCGATATGCCACCACATGTCTACCTCGAAGTCCTTCTCCGCCTCGTCCATGTCCACCATCCTGACCTGGGAGTCGATGGCATCCAAGTCGACCTGAAGATGGTTAAAGGGAAAAATTTGCGACACATCACCTAGCTACATTTACGCTTAACGCACACACACTGGTCAAGTTTAACACAAAATGCCTACTAGTAAATAGTAGAAAGAATCTACGGGGACTATAAACTGAGAAGTGAGTCATTGCTGCACAGTGGGCGGAGCGGTGAGTAAAGAGAGCGACTGGCCGCCAACTCACCCGAATTCCGGCGTAGTTGGAGGAGTCGTACCAGAGGAGTTGGTGCCAGCTGCGAGCGTACTGAAGGTCGAGATGAACGAAGAGGGGCTTTGACTGGAGCATGTGGGTGAGGCTGTCGGCCCGGGAGAGTGCATCGACCACGTCCAAGTGACGCGTGCACACCACGATGCGATTGAAGTTGGCGAAGACGACATCCAGGCCGTGCGTCTGGTTCAGCTCGTCCACCAGTTTCAGGAAGACCTGGACACAGCAAAATAATATATAGACATGAAAAACGAGACTGCTGTTGAATAGCAAACTCTACGAGGCGAAGACTCAACGCAAACACAACAAGAGCTTGCAGTTCAGTTAGGAGTCACCCGAACACCTATTTCCATGAGTTCGAGAATCGCAAGCGTAAAGGCGTTGTCGTGGATAGACCCGGGGAACCCAGTACATCGACGCCGAAACAGGACATCAGCTTGAAGATGAAGGTTCCCCTGTGTATCTGATGGGGGGACATGAAGGGTCTACACTATTGTCAACTCCTGGAAACCGGTCAGACGGCAACGACGGAACGCTACAGCTGACAATTTAGTGAACTGAGAAATGAACTTGATCAGAGAAAGCCGTTTATTGCTACTGAACACCTAAGGCTGCTCGCGCGACTCAGAAGACCCTCTTGAACTTGCATGAGATCTGTTGACACCGGTTTTACTTCAAACGCTTGGCACTTTCCTGCTTCAGCTCCAACGGAACAGATGATAAACGGAGGGGCATGGAGACTACGCGTCGATTAAAGGTAGCAAAGACAACCTTCTGGCGGTGGGTCTGGTTCAGCTTGTCCACGAGTCTCATGAAGGCCTGGGCGCAACCGTGAGGGGGAATGAGGCTTTGCGTTTACCACCAACATCGTTGCTTTCAAGGCCATAAACATATAGTGCCTACGACCAACTCCTGCTACCGTCAAATTTAAGACACTTGCTAAATTCACGTGACGACGACAGGCTCAGGTCTCGAAAGTAACAGGTGCTGTGGTGCCGGTTTGGAGGGTAACTCCTGCGTCCGACGAAAACACTGTCAAAAGTTTGTAGTTCCAGTAAAGCAAGTGCGAAGTTGTGAGGAGGCGACTTAAGGTCGCGAAGACCACCTCCAAGCCGAGTTCTAAGGAGTCCCTGGAACTCGGAGGTGAGGTGGGAGCAAGGCAATGCAACACGCGGAGAACGAGGTAATTCCACGCCTCTGAACCCACGTGACGCGTCTTGCCACACAGCTCGGCAAATTTGCGCGGCCTATGGAGAGATGGACGTCACTGAATCGTTGTTTGGCCAAAAATGGCGGTTTTGAATGAAAATAGACGCCCAACAGTCGAGTGGACGACCTTCGACGAACTAGATCCAACGACGAGTGCACCTGGAAACAGCAAACTGGACTCACCTTCTTCATGAGCTTCTGCAACGTCCTTCGCAGTGCGGGATCGTAGAGGAGAGAGGAGGAGGAGCGAAGCCAGTGGTAAAAGTAGATGACCTGTTCGTCTGCCAGGGGGTTTTGGTACTCAGTCACGTCCCTGACCCACCCCAAGACCATTGTGCTAAAACAAAAGCGGGGGCGAGGAGGGATAATTTGGCAAAGAAATTAAGGTCGCAACACGAAGGCGACAGGAGGTACATGGAAGAAACACGCACCGAAGGATGCGGAAGGCAGCAGAGCAGGCTGCCGTCTCGTCGTAGTCGGTGATCTGAGCGCCGACATTCACACCCCGACTTAGAAGTTCCTCGATGGACTGCTGGGCGGGAATGAGTCGGTCGAAGGTGAGCGCACTGGCTCCCTCTAATTCGAGGATGCGATTGGCCACGAGCATTGTGTTAACCGCCAGATTAGAGAACTCCAAATCCACGCACACGTGGCGGTAGCAGCCCTTGCAGTTGACCTCGACTATCTACACAAAACCCCCCAAATGAATAGTGGTGGTGTTTGTAAAGACAAAGCCTGGTGGATGTATGTTTGAAACTTGCATTAGCCTCCTCCATTTCCAGCATCAGTCGTTGATCGTCCACTTCCTTGCCGCCGAAGTCCGGCCGGCTGGAGCCGGACGCCCAGAGGATGTGGTTCTGCTTCGCGAGGTGCCGAGCGAAGAAGAGGTCACAGCCGAACTCCGTAGTGCAGATGGGAGCCGCGATTGGCGGTGCATCGCCCTCGGCGCTGCTGGCGGAGAGACGTGAGGGCGATTCGGCCACTGGCAAGTTCCCCACTGGAACGTGGAAGTAACGAGCCAACTCCAATTGGTTCTCGAAGCGCGCCTCTGACTGTGGAAAGGTTAGGATATAAGTAAACGCAGGAACACTCTTTTATAGCCCGTGAGTACCGTGCTAGGTAGTTTAAAACGCCGTGGCAAAAGACATGGAGCCAAATACAGCAACTGCAAAGGAGCACAGACTGTAAACCACGCCACAAGACACACTCACCTGCAGAAAGAACTTGATGGCGCGTTTGGCGACAGTCTGTTGCCAGTTGAGGATGCTGTAGGCGTCGTCGGCCTCCTTCCCACCCTTCTCGTCTCCCGTGCCGCCGAGTGGAACCACGGGCATCTCGGAAAGAGCCGTCAGTTGAGGCGAACGACGTCTGTTCACAATGGAATCACCGATGCACCAGGGTGAGTCCAAGGACGCGGTGTTGGCAGAACCGGGGGTGGAGGGCGCGTGGAGGAGCATTATGGTGGGGGAGGTGTCGAGGTTCTTGGAGTCCTGTCGATGCCCCAGGTTCGCTGAGGTGATCCAGCGTTGGACGACGCGTCGAGCCACCGCAGGATCCGTCTCGACGCGTGTCTCAAAGGTGAGGGAGGAAGGCAGGCCGGAGTTGGTGCCTGTGTGACTCTTGGTGTAATGACGGGCGTACTGCGATTCGAGGTTCGGCAACTTATTGACACGCGCTGTGTCGACAATGCAGACGTAGGCTCGCTGGGTCCATGGAACCACGAGGAAGTACATCTACAAGGGAAGATCAGGGTCGTGTGATAATGCACGGTAGGGGCTGCCCACCAGAGGTGATACATTGTCCAGGTGGAATACAGTTCCTTCACAATTGGCCAATTCTGGCTGCATTTCTTCATGCCCTTCCTAGTCCGATCCCGTGAGTGGTTGATAACAAACACCTGAATTGAATGTGTGGTTGCTCTATTGCGTCTTGTTGGGGGATCCAAGATTCCCCCAAGATGGCTCATCAGTGGGTGTCACCAACGGCATCCTATTGACAACCACATCCGTGTTAATCGGTTTTCAAGGTCACCCTTGACTTATAAAAGCGCTGACATTTTGACAGATCACACACACACTTTGGCTGACGCGATTAAAGCTCCCTACACGAGCGCAGGTCTTGTTCTTGCATCAGCGTGGAAGGTCGGTTCTCTTGGTTGAGGGCAAACGTAACACGTCTCAACGTAGTTCGGCTTCATAGGCGGCTCGTCACGCTTGGATCACGATCGGTTAAGATTGTTGTTATCGTAGGCGAGCCACGTCTCACCACCACCACCAGTGATGAATCGGTTCAATTAAAGGTCGAATCGAATACATTTTAAATGCACATAGCTAACATTTGTGGGCTGCCCTGGGTATATTTAACTTCAATACGTGCCAAACCATAGCGCAAATCTTTTGAAGTGGTTTTTAAATGGTTGTGTGCGTGCGTGTGATGCGCTTACTGATGATTGTGCAGGCTCTAGCACAGTTACATGACCACGACTCGGATCACACAGCCTAGATCAGGTCTTAGTTTGACCGGAACGAAATTGGTCTGTTTTGAGTAAAATATTTTCAGAAAGCGACTACTCGTACTCCATCTAATTTATTGTACGATCTCAGAACACGGATGTACCCACACAAGAGGCTAACCTGTCTCAAAGCCTCGCGTCTCGAATACGTCGCATTCTGTGAATTGTCCTGGTAGTAGAAGAGGAACATTTTCCGCAGACTGTCGCGTCTTTCCAAGTAGGTGTGCTGCGCCAGCGAGCGAAACTCCAACTGTTCTAGCTGGAAGGCTTCCCCTGCGTCTGCCGACGCTGCCGTGTTCACCGAGGACCTCTTCTTCTGGCTCACTCCACACAGACAGCCAATGCGAGTGAGGATGCGAAAGAGCGAGGGCACATTTAGCTCGTAGACCCCTTCGACCTCGGGCTGGGCCAAGTCAGCGGCGATGTCGACTGAATGCGCCGCGTAAACGTCCTCTGGGACGTTGTACTCGTAAAGGTGGTAAACCGGGTGACTGCGTGGCAGGGAGTAGTTGGAGTTGGTTATCTGGCCCTCCTCAACACAATTAGTCCTGGTGACGGAGACTTTGTGGTAGTAGGTGCCCGAATCGTGGAGTTTAGGAACACGCATGTTGACGTAGAAGCGACGAGGAACTTCCAGCCGGATGGAATGCAATTGACCCCCTGAACCCTCTGGATCGAAAGGGGACCGAACAAACACCCACAAAGTGTATCGACCAGGCTGGTTTGGGTTTGGTACGACTTCGATTATCTTAAAGAGCAAATAAGCAATATCCAGTAAGAAACTAACTTGTCTTCTACAAAGGAGTCAGTAGTAAACTGCTGGAAGTGTTTAAATGCTGGGAGGCAATGATGCTATAGCATTATTACCCTTAGCAACAAAGAAGTGTGTGGTGATTGGGATTGGGTCAAAACACATTAACGTAAAATGCACGCGATTGGTTCATTGGAAAACACGTAGAGCTAATCGGATTGGTGATTCTTTGCAGCATTCAATCAAACTTCAAATTCAGGTTCCCCGACTAGTTAAAATCAAACAGAAGCAAAACAGCACGCATGTCGGCCTATTTTGAGCGCTGAAGGACCATAGAAATCCAACAATACGAGCTACATTTAAACCTCGATTCTCTAAGAAGTTGGGAGATTGGCAAAAAGGGGTTATCAAGATAAAAAAAGAGAATAGAATAGAAATCAAGTCAACTATACCTGCCACACTGCGTTGGTCAAAGCAACCCGTGTCCTCGTGAGAAAGCCGCCAAGGCCTCTTGCTCGCTTTGCCAGCGGGCCACCGGTTAAAAGCGCCCCGTCGCCGTCCTGTCGCGCCGCTAACCACTTCCGCCGCTCCGCCTGCAGCTTCCACTTCTTCTGATGGAATTCCAGCCAGGCTTGAGTGCCGACGGCTGCCAAGGCCGGGGGTTCACCTAGAACGTCCCTCCACGCAGGCGGTAGTTCCGCGGGCTTCGGTGGCGCCTCCGAAGGCCGCTTTTTCACGACCCTCGGCACAGGCGGGGGGGAGAGGGTTGGTGGTGCTGTCGCGCCTGCCTCCTCGATGTCACACGAAAAAAACATGTCGGTGAGTTTGCGCTGTCTGCAGGTATCTGTCTTCTCGTTGAGACGCTTCAACAGCCAATCGGGGTGAGCGACGCGGGGCACGGGATTGGGCACTTGCTGTAGGGCCGCGGGAATGGTGATTATCTTCTGAATAGCACTGCCCAGCCTCTCGATGTAGTACTTCCAATCGAGGATGGCGCGTAGGTCGGTGTCTGCTCCGACGCTGGAGTCCTTCAGCCATTTGCGAAGGAAGTGACGCTTTACGGATGGCTCGGCCTATCAAAACGAGTAAAAGGGCACCATACCACCTTGAGATTGATGCAGGACAAGTAGGTTCGGACTAACCTGAAATATCGCTAGAGGAATAGCTCTCTCGGTGACAGGCGCCTGCTCCGGCTGCCTCGCAATGATGAACCTGCATGAGAGACGAGCCTCCTTGACAACCGCGTCGCCCAAGAACTCAGCCAACCGTTTGGCCGTGCTAATTGACGTTGACTTTTGGTCACCGTAATCGGCCAGCTTCCTCGACATGCTCCTGTTCTCCGCGATGAGGTCAAACAGCTCCGAGTCGGGCATTCCAGCCCCGTGGGAGTAGAGCACGTCCAACCAGTGATCGGCAACCTTTGCCACCGCGGCGTAGACCTCCGTCAGTGTGCTGCCCCGCAGAAATGCCTCGAACACCGAGGACTGGAATATCTTGATCAGCTGCAACTCTCCGTTCCGTTTCACCTCGAAGCCCTTCAGCTCCGCCAGGCTTCCGTTAAAGTTGAAAACGGCGTAGCGTTTTTTGAGTTTCTTGCCCTCCTCCTTGGCAGCGGGCAGGACCATCGCACGATACGGCCCGTCGATTTCGAAGAAGATGGAGTTCTCTGACCTGACCGTGTACGAGAGGGTGGTGGGATTTGTGAGCTCATGATATTGGTCGTTGGTGAAGAGGTCTTGCACCATCTGGTTGAGAATGGCGCCTGGGTAGGAGATGGAGATGGTTTTTCCGTTGACAAGCCGGATGGATAGGTTTTGCGGGAAACTGGCCGGAAGCATGCACCAAATACCGTCCGTGTCCAACTCCAGGGTTCGGCCGATCTAAAGAGACAAAGGATTGTTCACGATTCAGCCCGGAAATGTTGTGGGAGATCGGCGGCATGTTAAATCTAACTGGAGCAGGTCCCACTTTGAGTTAAGTTTACACGGATAAAACAACCAGCCGAGATTCACAACAATAACTCCCCAGGACGAGTTAAAGGTCATATCGAGAGCAATTAGAGTAGGTTCTTCAGTGCATTTAGAAGTACTATGAAGAAAACAGTAGTACTCATCATGGCAAGCTGCTAAATAGTTGTTGAGAGATGACATCCTCCATTGAGAGTTGCTGAAATATTTGGGAGGGGGGAACTTGACGACGGTCATAGGCATCTTTGTTCAGTGAGTGGAGCATGGGTGTCTGGCATGGCCTCAGTTGGTCATTGTGCAACGATTTCGCAATGGATCGTTGTAAGGTGTCAAGTTTGTTGTAAGTTCGGCGTGCAGGCTTTCGTAAAATATCAGCAAAAAGCCGGCTGCTTACAACGTTGCTAATTCGCTTAAGTCATCAGTTATTGATTATTTATCTTCGCTACTCATGTTTCCAATCCAAAACAGTAAAACAAAACTGCAAATTTCTAACGGCAAGTCGCCAATCAAACAATCGACTAGATAGCTGCTAATGAACTAGGAACTATCACGATTTCTTCTGACTCAGCCTGATTAGCATCACCCCCAAGTGGGGAGAAAGGAGCAGTCAAGACTAACCTGTTCGACAAGTTCTCTAGCGCGCGTGATGATGTTGGCACCAGTGTGACACACGATTCCGGCCATCTCCATGGAATGCCAACGGGCGCCTCGACGCATTACGTAGCCGTAGAAGGAGTTGAGAATGCACTTGTGCGCCAATTGTAAACTATCGTAGAGGATGACCAGGGAACCGGCTTGCTTTACATCCGCGGGATCACCGGTTCCCGCTTTAGCAGCGGCTGTCGCCTCATCCAGTTTCCGCTTCCAAATCTTCAAGGGAAAGTTGAGGAATTAGCGGTGAAATGTCACGTGTTTAACATGATCGCCAGCGGCTTACCTTAGTGAGGCCCTTGAACTTGTAACGTCTGTCACGGAAAGATCGGACTGTGTCCACGTAGAAGGAGTTTTCGCGCTGACAAACCACAGCAACCCGCTCCTCGGTTCGCGTCAAGTGAACACGTTTGTAGGCGCGACGGCAGAAATCGCTGAGGCGTTTCTTCTCTACAATCGCCTGTTCCTCCTTTGGGAGTTCGTGAAAAGCTCGGGTAAAGGTTTGGCCAGTGGTGGGACATTTCGTGGGGAAACGCTCCTGCTGGAGCTGGGCTTGAACACGATAAACCTCTGGTCGCGACGCCGTCCACAGTTCACCGCGCCACTGCCAAGACATGAAGCGCTGACAGGACACTCCAGGTCTGTAGAAATGACACCCGGAGCAGTGCTTTTCCGCGTCTGAAGCGACAGCCGATGGTTGGAGACGATTTGTGAGGATTATATTGGGGTACATGGCACCAACATCCAGATGCACCAGAACAGGACACTCGACACGATTAGGCATGGCTGCGAGCTGCGCTAGCGACTGTTCAACTTCCGCACAAACTACATCGAAATTGTCCTTGGCAACAAGACTGTCGACAACACTGGGGTCTTTAGTGTCAAGTTCAGTGGAGATTGCTCGTTTGATGCACCGACGTGCGTCAGATCGAAGCTTCTCGCAAGTCACAGGAACCAAGCGAAAACGAACGGGTATGTCAGCACGGAAAACTCCCGCTTCGAGAGCTTCCACATGCCCACCAACGTAGGTCTCAGAATCAATTAATTTGTTGTCTTCTGTAAAGAAGTAGTTATTTCCCGAATCACTCAGTATTCCTTGTGCACCACCGTGGGAGGAACCAGCAGACTGTTTGTGTGGGAAAATGACATTAGCTTCGTGCGCGCGAACCATTAATAGAGCCTCGCACAGGGTACCCGAGCCTTTTCGCAGAACATCGTCAGGGTTCAGAGGCAGAATGGTGCACAAGGCGAAGACGAACGGGTGGACGTACTTCATGTAGAGATAGTAGGTTGCTACGGCGTCGGAAACTGAGTAGTTAGCGAGTGTCCGAGGTGCCTCACGAGCCATCAGGCACATAACCTCTGGGTCCATTTCAATCGGATCGTAATGCAGTTTGGCTTTTGCCACGGCCTTTAGGCCGTGAGCACCTACGGGTAAATAGCTGTCGCGCTTAACCCAACGAAAACAATCCATGTGGACAGCGGGGCGAGCGAGGTAGTCGCCGGCATTCGCGTCACGACCTGGGCTTGGTCCGGATTTCTCACGATTGAAACCGATTTCCTCTGACATGCTTATATTGTAAACCGCTGCTCGAGCCTCAACAAAGGGCCAATCGAAATTGTCGCCGTTGTAGGTTACCATAATGGTGGGTTTGACGCGCAAAATGTGGTCAAAAAAGTGGCGGATAACAGCCTCCTCATTTGACACATTGAAGACGCGAAATTGGCCGGGAAATTCGGGACGAGGAGTGAACTCAAAATCATCAATGTCTTCGGCTATTATCTCTTTATTACATATAAGAAAACCAGCTCCGTCTATCATATACGAGATCATCATTATCTAAAGGCACCGAAAATGACTTTTAAGGAAAGAGTTTGTGGGGAAAACGATTAAGCAAACGAAAAGAGATGCAGAGCTACCGTTAAAATGAAGAGCCAATTAAACGAAATTTTGGAATAAAGCAATGCATCTGAATATTAAATACACGATAGCGTTGGAAGTTCAAATTGAATGAAGAGAATAAAAATCTTACCTGGTCAATAGACGCATCGGGAAATTTTAGGGGCAACTTGGTTGTTTCAATATCGTAAGCCAGAACTACTGGTTCTGGCCAAGCGACGGTCTCCTCTGAACAAATGAATTCCGGCGGATGACCTGGCCGGCATTTGATGGTATACCAGTGAGCTGCGAATATCCCCAAGTCAATAGAGACGCGCATCAAGTACGGGACATCGTATTCCCGGATATCATTAAGGTAGTCGAGTGCATCAGATGCTTTGGAGGCAGTCCTCCTTTTCAACGGATCAACAGACTCCGTCTCATTCGAATCCCTAAAGTGCTCGCCTAACATGTCCGTGTACGTGGATTTAAGACTTTGAACTTCCTTATTCGCCTTAACTCGGGCAGCAATCTCTTTTCGAACTCGAACAAGTTCGTCCACGGAATAAAACGAAAGCTTGAGATATCGCGCTTTCAATCCAATCAAGTGATTTGACATGTCCAAATCTTCTTTTTCTACTGATTCGATTTTGACAATACGACCCTCGTATCTTCGAGATAGAAACGTTGTAACTTCAGCTTCATTGCCCTGGTCACCTGCTACGGAAACGAAGAAATATGGCAGGTAGGCCCTTGACACCTTAAACCGCAAACCATCAGATTGGATAAAGTAAAAGTCAACAGCACTGACAAGATTTTTTGAGTCATCAAGAATATCTGTTGGATGCATATTAATCAACCAACCAAACCGTTCCCCTGGTCCGTTAAAGGGCTCAAAGCCATAGCGCCGATCCATGATATCGTTCGATTTAGCACGACTGTAACGACTTTCATTTGACTCCGACATTGCACTTTCGATGTCCAATGGAACATCATTTTCAGATTCCACATAGTTTCCTTGTTTACGATTACTTCCTCTGAAGGTACCTCCACCACGCCTCCTGAATGTCCCAACCCGACGTTGCATATGTCGAAGATTATGGGCTACTTATGACAAATCAGGTTTAAACAGAGAATTTAACCAATAATAATAGAGATTGGATTTACCATTAATAGTATTTTTTACTAATGGTCATCTGTCAACTATTACGCTTGTCAAATTAATTTTCGCATTTTTATTTAGTTACAGTGGCTAGTGTACGCTTTTAGCTGCAAGTGCCTAAAATCAAGGGGAAATCCGGTAGAAACTAGTAACTTATTAATTTTAAGCGAGTGAGCAAATTTAATCTACCATATTTTCTAAAGCAGCATATGTGTTTTTCAGGTATTAAAACAGTTAAAAATATACTAATTAATCCATAGCAGCAAACAAGTTCTTAGATAATAGTTGCACGTGAACTCTTGACAAGGTATTCAATTTTAAGGGGGACAGATGTCCACTCTTTGATAATTGTTCAGGCTATCTACATTACAAAACACTTTAAGCCATTATCACGTGTTTTTGGTGAAAATTTGTAGACATTTAAGATTAGTTCACGATTTGTCTACCTTTGAGGATTCAGCCTACCCATGGCTTTAACTTTTAACGTTTTGACGACCTTGTATTTTTCAAGACTCCTCTCTGTGAGTTCTTGTGTTGTCATATCTTAATTAGAAAGTTGAGAATTCTTAAGTGTTATAGTCTAAAGAAATGTGGCAAAAAATAGGGATGAACTAATTGCACTTGCTGCCTTGCAACATTGCACCATAAGCCACAACTCCTGCCAAACTGTTAGTGCTAATGATTTTCTTGCCCTTTTTATCCGTATACTGCGCGATTGACTAAAACATTGTTTAGGATTTGCTGTCTTTAAAAATGAAGTCGGCTATTTTAACAATTTTTAAAATTATGGTGCAATAAATTCTGAGCATTTGAAATGCCATACTTACCGTTAAATCAGAGAATTTGGTTTTAAATATTTTTGGATATTCCTTTGTCCCGCATTCAATATAAAATCCACACTCTAAAATAAATCTGAAGCCTGTCAATTGTCAGAGGCTAAATTAATCTTTATTTTCTGGCGTTGGTAGAAGTAGTGGAAAATTGACAGATTAAACTTTTACCATTTTTTTACTAGAAAGCAAATTGTCTGCTTATTTTTGAGCGCTAGAAGTAATTGATACATTACACATATTGTGAGTCTGATCAGTTTTCCGTGCAATTCTGCGGAAAACCTTCTGCTAGAATGTAGGCAAAAACCGATATTAATCTTTTACAAAATTAGTAAAATTATTCTTTCGAGTCTTTATTTTGATGCTCGTGCTCAATCGATATGAACTTTTTACCACTGCACGGTCATCAAGTGTGGACAACATTAACTACCACTAAATGCTCATCCTAAATTATTTTATTATAGATCTGAACTATGTATCGATTTCAGTGCTTTGTAAAATGTGCTACGTGGTTGCAGTTCATTGTAAAAAAATGATTTTTAAAAAAATTAAAGTAACTTTATGTGAATTCAAACACATTTAATTACACAATATAGCCGGATAATAACTTTGCTAATGTTGTATCTAGGTGTACGTGCTTCCTAAGTAAATGTTATACAAATGTTTGCTGAATTATTTTGACAAACACATATCTTCCTTTGTCGCTTTGTGCTTGTGTACTCAATTAATTGAATTCAAGTTGCCCGCTTGTGCTCATGAATTCTCCCAGTATCTAATTTATCATATTTCTTGATGTCATAGAACGATTTTGGAGGAACAGATTTTGTTAGATCGCTTTGCAGTAATGGACGATCAGTCAGTAGGCGGCAACTGACTGTCAAAACAAATTCACTAGTACTTGTTTATGCTTGGAAATAATTTTTTTTGCAAGAACGCCTACTAGTAACGACAAAACCTATGCTTATTAGTGGGCTGATTTATCAAATTTATCCGAAATATTTTACTCGAGCGTTGAGTTTGTCAGATCTCAGATTTCATCGCAAGATTTTAGCTGAAATATTCTTGTTATGTAATTTTTTACTAAATGACGATAATCAGAAATGCGATCAGTCATAAAGTCGTAGAGAACCACCAAATCAAATTCCCCAGCACTCATCCCTGCATCGGAGAAGGAATTATTTTTTGCGATAACGCCCACAAGTACGACAGGATGTGGATTCATCAGTGGGCTGGTTTACATAAATCGCTTCATCTGACTTCTAACTAATCTCAGAGTTTGACCATCAACATATTTTCTCTTAATTATAGTTACTACATTGCATATTCAAACATTCTTTATATTCGACTGGAACTTTACCTTTGTAGGGTAATAATTGTAGTTCTCCCACAAATAAAACGCGTTTTATTTGCAGCTTATTACGCTTATGTGGTTACTGACAGTTAGTTAGAGTTACTAAATTCAGCTGAACTTCATTTAAGATCCATCAAACCAATAAAAGCGCTCAAAATTGAATGGAGCTATTATGATGCTAATTTTCGTCGTTTTAGTGGCATGAAGGGTTTAATCGGCTTCAAATTTAACTTTTCCTCTTAACGTTGGAACAATTAAACAACGCTTTTACACGCCCGTATTGTCATTATTACCCAAAATACCCCACGTACTAGATTTTGCGTTTTAACTTGGCCTGTAGTACCAAGTTCAATAGACAAGCATTGTCGGCACCGACAATGATTCAGCATTCAGCGTTTTTGTGGTCGTTGACTGCAAATATGCGTTCTGGGTTGCCGAGAATGATTCTAGACATGAAGCCACATTAGAATAGAAAGCAAATGCATTCGGCTAAACTGAATTCGATCCAGCTGGATCAAATTTGTGTGGGGGAATCAGTTAAATCAAATCATTAAATTTCGAGAAATCGAGTCTGTGGTCTCAATCCCCTATGCACTTGTCTGTAAATTTTAGCATTGCCTATTTTAAAGCATCAGACTCAGAATCCGCTGATGATTACTTCTTATAAATTTAGCTCTTTCGAGAAAATCGACTGAACCAATAATTTGGCATTACATTGACTGGCGGCCCTCTCAGTAACTTATTGGATGTGCTTCGCCCAATAATCGAGTATTGATTTTTTTTTTCAAACTTGAGAAGTTCAATCAAGCAATGACCAATACATACACACTACTTTCATGCATTAATTTGTTAAATTACCTTACAGATTTGATGACACAAGTAATTATAGTCCGAAATTCACTGAGCTAAAATAAGCAGAAATAGACTGATTAAAGCAACTTGTATTTCATGTTGTTTAGATGTGAGAAAAATGCAAGTTTGATTTAAATACTACTGATTTGGCTGGTTAGGTAGTTGGGTGTGTGCAATTGCATAAATGAGTTTTTGCAGTTAAAAACACCTTCCTTTTTAGAAAGGTCAACAAGCGGTTGGTTGCAAGCGATGTTGAAATGGGAATACAATTTTCAATTTGCTTGCCACCCTCTCCAAAATACTCACATGTTAGTATTGTCATCTGATGCGTGGGCGGCGGAAGTACAGTCGACTTAAACAATATTTTATCCACGTGGGTGAACAATTGATTCGGTTCGTCTGAACTCAGACACAAGGCCCCGAGAGTACGTTATCGAATCCCTTGTCTCTTGCGTCAGCGTATCCTTTTGGGTGGTGAATCCTCAATAGCAATAACTAATGGACTTTTGATTCCAGGAATCAGTGGGGTCATCTAAGTCGTCACGTGTTAAGCAACAGTGAGCAGTCGTGCGACGTCCTATCCCCAGCGTAACCACCCACTTCTTGAGCTGAAGGCTGAGAAGCCATGCCACTTAGACAAACCACCTCGTAACTTCAATTCTGCTTCACCTGGTCTCGTGAAAAGGCTTAAGTTAGACTAGTCGCAGCTGATTGGGTAGCTGGCGTAGTTCACACAATGCTTCCCGCGTATATATCGATGGCACGGCACCAGTTAGCTCTTATGTTATCAGTCGTACTTGTCTTAAAACTTGGCAAAAATGCGAAAGTACACGCCAGAGGAAAGGCAGGAGCTTTTAAACAAATTCTACTACATGGACACCGACGGCAACGGCGAACTCTCCCGAGAGGAGATTCTGCAGTGTCTGAAGGAGTCCAAATTGCCGAAGAGCAAGGTGAACGTAAGTCACTCGAGACCATTGGTTTATACGCAGACACCAAGTCTTGCAGTTGGGCAAGGGCAGTAAGTTAGCTCCGAAATTGGCCTCATGGTCGAGTTCCAGTTTATGAAGTTGTCACTCACGTGGTGTACCAAATGCTGTTTTGTTGTCCAGATGTAGGGCCGTTTAGACAACTACTTTACGTGCTGCCAATTTGCATTCGGCGCACACTTTGTGCATTTGGGTTAACTGGAGACTTAGACGGACATTATTAGTCTATTTTTAAATTGATTTAGGCGATTAAATGAAAAGCTTAAGTGTCCACTTGATTTCAGTTTCTCAACTCTAAGTTAGATTAGCAAAAATGGTCGAGTTGTAGGTACAAATAGGTGGAGAATCATTGGTTCAAACAGCCTAAACTCCGCATTCATGTCTTGTTAGATTTTGAAGGGTTTTTTATTTACTTCGAAGTTACACAAACCCATGGTAATCAGAGGTCCCCACTCCTGGCATTAATTCTAGGACCTTTTCATCAACAGTATAATATTTGTGTTCATTTTATTGATTTTACGCAAATATATGTGGACGAATGACACGAGGAAGCAGCAGCATCATTTCATTTGTGGTGCACGTTTGTGCTGCATCCGTTTAAAAAAGTTTTTTTGCAATTGTACACACGAGTTTAATCTGGCCTTCTCAGTTAACTAGATTGAGGATAGGATTTTTGGCACCAAGATAACGCATACAACTTATGCGATCTCTGATTTATTGAATCGAATTTAATGCGGAATAAGACTGACATTTGACACCTCCGAAACACGAATTTGGTGATGGTATGTGCAACTTTTGCCAATGTACAGTTTGATTCTAAACTCAGTAATGGAACTTTCAACCTAGAAGTTTAGTGTACAAGGATTTTCAGGACCCGCCACTTGAATTAGAGCAGTGTTCAGATTTAAACTGGAGACTGCTGCAAACCTCTTGTTGCGCATTGCAGACGCATTTTCTTTAATGATGAGCACAAAAAGGCCGAGCCAAATTTTTGTGAATTCAAAGTGGTCGTTCGGCCTGTACTCTCACACCGGTTCAAACTTGATTTCGCCGAATGAAAGATCAGCAACCGTGAAAACCCAGGAAACTGTGAAGTGTATATTCACATTGAGTTTCTCTTCTTGAAGTGGCGAGATCACAATCAACCTGCTAAGATACCAATCACAAACGAATTACACAATACGTGCTTCTATAACCATTTAGCGGGATCACTAGCGTTGGCGCCAGTGTAAGAGTTTGATAGGATGAAAAATGGGGCGATTTTGTTCGGGACAACTTCTTGGCCGTCCAGTCGTGGTCTAGACATGACATCACACTTGGCCTTTTACAAATACGTTTGGGGAGTTACCATGGTAATTGTCAACAGCCAAAGTATTAAGAGTTATCTTCACTTTGCCAGCTAATATCCAGGGTCTCATTTGATAGCAAACACTTGTAGACTCGTGCCAAACTGCAACCTTGGTAACAGGTTTTTGGTGCTGGAGCCTGTAACACTGCTTTGTACTTGTATTGGATAAAACTCACCAAGTAAGCGGTTGATATGGCAATTACTGCTATTATGGGGCATTAAAACGCTTGAAGTAAACATGGCAGCCCAAAGGAATATTTACGAACTGTAATATTCGTGTGGTGAACTGAGTATGTGATATTTATGGAATATATTTTGTAACTCTTTTTTTGGCGCCATTAGTTGTTTGAACTAATTCGCCCCATAATTAGGCAAATTCTCAAAAAAGGGACTCACAAAATTGACTCAATAAACAAAATCCTGCGGCAGTGTGTTGAAAACGTGTACATCTTGTATTGAAATCCAAAAAAAAACACAAAAAATCCAGGATTCGTATGCTGTCTTTGTGTTTGCTCGAAGTAACTAGTGCTGGCGGCTCAGGCCTCATGGTTTCAAAGTGAAATGTGTCAAAAGTTCTCAAGCCTGATACAATTGGCTGATTGGAATTTGGGTCCACTTTTCAGTAGGTTAAGCTCCACGCGAATATTTCAAAAAATCGTTGGAATGCAAGCAGACATTTGTTTGTCTCGGAAACAGGCGCAACAACTAAATTTTGGAAAATTCGAAATTGGGGAATTAGAGGTGGATGCTTGTTCTCCCGAAAATACGAGAAAAATTAGCAAACAATTTAGAAGGTGTAACGAGAGATCAGGAAAAACGAGTTTTGCAAGAAGATACTTGGTGTTTTGAAGTAGTACCACCCACAAATCTTTGGCACTGTGACCTCGAAAACCGCAACATATTGTGCAATCACCTTCGCATCGCCTCTTAAGCAGTATTCTCGTGGCGTTTCCACGATCATGTTGCTAACGAAGGCAGCCTTGGTTGTTTTAACCAAGCAAAATGAAAAAAACTTACGTGTTTTAGTTCTGGAAGTTGCATGGAACGTCTTGAACCAACTGGTGTCCAATTTATTGATTCTTTTAAAGGTTACTTTATATAATTTAAAACGTGGGCATAAATCGAACTTATAAAGGAATCTCCACGTCAAAAATTGTTCATCTAGGTTTATTTAAACAGCTCCTAGACAGTGTTAGTGACAATACTCAGTATTCACATGGGGAGAGCCGTGAGAATTATGTACATTTTAGTAATTTAAAAAACCAGCCCTGCCATGCTCAAAAATTACGCATAACACTTTTACCGGAATACTAAAATTTCTCATTGTACCGAAGGCGTCGAAGGCGTTAAATAGGTCTTTCTGAGATATATAAATAAGGCAATATTTCTCCTTCGAAAACAATTGCCTCTAAGCAAACATCCTCACGAGAGTTTGTTTCGGCAAGACGTCGTGCCTCATGTCGCAGGAACCAGCACACAGTCAGCGTTGACGCCACGCTGATTGGGTGGTTGCAGAGAAGCAAGTGACAGACATGTATATACACGTGTGGAATCCGCTAGGCACCATCAAATACGCTGCCTTTTCACCACTGTGCGCAAGATGAAGTTGTCGAAACGCGAGAAGCAGGAGCTGTTGACCAAGTTTTACAACATGGACGTGAATAACGATGGGGAGCTCTCACGAGCCGAAATTGAGCAGTGCCTCAAGGAATCAAAGCTACCTAGCAGTGTGGCTGATGTGAGTAAAAGCACTTTCTTTGTTTGCACTTGGGTTTCAAAGTCACGCTACCGAGGCTGTCCGGTGTCTGATTGGCTGATTTACAAATTGGTTTTGAGCTCTTTTGATTTGTCCTGAATTGTTGCTTTTGCTTGCCGTGGCACCAAAACGGCACTGTTCACCTTGACGACATTGAGGACTACCCCTAATAAACCATGGCTAGTATATCTAGACCTCGTAGAATCAGAGCCAAAAGGTTTTGCATCTTGACGCTGGTGTTCTTTGTTTTCCACGAAAATACCTTTACTGGATCAATGAGGCGTGGTTTTCGATCATGTGGCTTGAAAATTGAGCCATATTTTTCTTTCATTTGACGAAGTTCCTCTTTTCGTTCACGTGCATTGACTTGACTTCTGAGAACGAATCACGTTGTCGTGAGTTGACACCAACGCTAGGATCAGATTTTGTTATTAAGTTCCCTCTGTCACGATTTTTGAGGCCAAACATTATCACTCTGGCGACTACCATAGCGTCTACCTAATTGGCTAAATGCATATATCAAGTATCATGCACGACGGATTCTATCTCCTAATCACTATTACTCAGGTTTAATTTAAGTAATACTGATTGAAGTAAGTTAATGTTATTCTTTAACACACTCAAATATGCTTATTTAGACGAGGTAGAAAAAGGCCTTTCCTACCCGTCAAAACATTTAACCAAGATAAACGATTATTTACTCAATTTTTAGTGGCAAAATCAGGAAATTAGCGTGATTGTCGTATGACCAATCGACTATGAAGCCATTTACTTGGACGTGGATGCGTTCCAACTTATTAATTTTTTTCAGGTTTTCCGTACTTGCGTAGAATGACACTGTTAGTCCACTACATGGTCAGAGATTCAGCAGAAAAAATTTCAAAATACGTAGAGTCCTTAAAGGACGCTCAATATTACCCACGTCACGGATCGTGAAATTCAGTTCTTAAAGGAGCAAAGTACGTAGAGTAACAGTTTACGTCTGCAGGTTGATATTTATAAATTTTACCTCTTGAGACAAACTTTGTGTATAAGTGATGGGGCTAGATGTTCTCCTGCGTTCGTTCTCGACTTTAGAGAGAGTTATAACTCAACAGCCAATCCGAGTGCTGGTCTTCCGGCTTAAACTAGGTCGGTATTTCACGCGAAATCGTATTTTTTAAATGTCATTCCATGTGACTTGTAAGGTAATGGCGTCATCGCCTATTAATTGCATTCGACGTATTTGCCACCAGTATCAGAATCCATACCACTTTCCAGTTTGAAGTTGGATCTTATTGGGTCAAGTTTTGCAATGTACAAATGTGACCTTGACATGAAATGTCAATTCAATTGAATTATTAATCCATTTTACTAAACGGATGATACGATTGTCGATTTTTTTTGTTGAATGAGCTTTTAAACAAAATAAGTCGCTAAAGCAAATAAGAATCGTTTTAGGAATTAAAATCGTGTTAGAAATAAGTGAAAATCCACGTTTGGAGTCCTAACTCAAAATTTGCACATGAGTGCGAAAATGCTTCGATTTTTTGCTACAAATCCACAACCGGAAAACTTTAACCAATAACCCAACGGTAATGGTCACTTTAATGAAACAGTTAAACTCTAAACCGATCTGAATTTTGGATTATTTCTTTAAAAAACCTTTAGAATGCATCTGTGTTAATTGCTAGTTTTTGAGTCCATTACAACTCGGTAATTTATATTCAATTTTGTGGATAATTTATAACAGAAAGGTCAAAGATTGCGTTAATTATCAATTTTGGTCTAATTATTAAGCCCCATGCCATCTTTAACAATCGCGGTTCAAGGTCAATCTTAAGATTTTTGCTTCGGAAACTTAGTATACTTTTTCTGGCTAACTTAGTCCCCCGTTCTTTCTGCAGAATTTTTGCAGTTCAAAGGGCAAAATTTTGCCTTCATAGCACACAGGAATTGTTGTCACATGCTGTTGATGGTATCTGTTGTGGGGGTGTAGCGAGTATCACGAGTTACTTGCTACAAATCTCCATAGATTTAAGCCACTACCGAGGCAAAAGCGCACGCACTACTTACTTAATGGTTGTCTCCACATCGAATAAGACCATTAGCCAGTGCCTAGGTGATTTTATTTTTTATTATCCAGGTGTCTCGGTGCGCGATAACACGTTACGCCAAACTGGGGTATTTCGAATGGCTTTGATCATGTCGATTAAATTAAATTTAGTCTCACCTCTCCCTGCAAAGTATGATGATGAGGCAGTTATTTGATAAGATGTGTGCCTAACGATTCCATGAAATACTTTGTCTAAATCAATCTTTTTGCGATACTTGTTGAATTTGGCTAATTCAGTTGCGATATCTACCATACTTGTATGTAAGAAGAAGAAATAACGACCTTATTAATAATGACTTTGAAACAAAAAAATGACGTGATTAGAATAGGGGAAAATTACTGTACAATCAAACTAAAGTAAGCGAGATTTCAGGAACCACAAAAATGATTTGTTTTTTTCTCCCTAGGAATTCCTTGATCTGTTTGATGCAGACGGTGATGGACGCGTCACCTTGGACGAATACGAACGAGCACTTGGGCTTAAGGAGATTCCTGAAACAACGTAAGTCCCACCTCTGTTTACTTATTTTCGCGCAGCTGAATTTAGTGACTATAGACTGCCGGTTACGTAGCCGAACTCTTAATCAATCACCTACAAGCAGCTAAAAGCCTTATATTCAGCAAATTAAATCACGCATGTGCCTTCAGGCTTGCTAAGGTGTGCACATCACTTAATGTAAGTTAAAGACACCTGCTTATGTGATTTAAGTTGCATTCATTGACTCCTACCTACCATGGAGATTCAGATACCACAATGTGCATAGACTCACACACGTGATTAGCATAGTGGAATTGGGCTCAATAAGACTACTTACTTTTAACATGGTGTTTGTAAAAAATCTCTGCTAGAGCAGGTAGACAATTAAACGGACTTTAAGTTGGCATAGGTAATCGTATTGCGTCGCATTTTGATTCAACAGAATCGAAGACTGGAAGCGCACATTCGAAGAAATGGACACAGACAAGTCTGGATACCTCACGGTGACGGAGATACACGAGGGCCTCAAACGCATTGGAACAAACGTCCCCCTCAAGGATATAGCCGAGCTTGTAAACGGTGTCGACGAAAATGGTGATGGTGTATTGACTGTAAATGAATTTACCGCACTAATGCGCCTCAATACCCAAACAGATTCATAATGGACCGCACAATTTTACCGTACTTTTTTATACAATTTCAGTTTTGATCAGTGTTTTTTGCTACAATATGAAGCTTACCTTGTCGACTTTAAAAGGTTTTTTTGTGTTTGAAAAGAGCGCGAATGTCACGATGAAGAAGATCATAAAAGTTAAAAGACGAGTAAAATCTCTCTAACTTACACACAAATATTATAATGTCGATGTAATATTCTAAGGCAAGTATGCGTTAGATTTCAACCGACATTTAAAGCCAGATATTTGTGCTCACAAAGAAATCCCCAATTAAAAAAAATGGTTTCCGAGAGTTACGTCCAATTATGTGAGTTGACGTTAGGGTTCCAGGGTAAGTTTAATAAAATTTACATGTGGACAACTGATGTCGCCAAAAATGACACCTCCGCAGACCAGCAGGTGTTCGGATGGATTGATATTTAAATTGTAAAAAGAGCAACTTTTAACAAAAGGATTGATATCTTTACACTTCGACATGGCCCTTACAAGCCTGACTGTACAAAACAGTTGAAGAATACTATCAAAAGATTATCACGTATTTATTGGTTTGTCTTTAAAAAAAGTTAGAAAGCTTCTCTTGAATACGAGATTTTCAGATGAGGCCATTCAGGGGACAACGTATTTAGCTAAACAAGGTCGCAGTGGTACAGCAAAAAATTTTTCTCCTTAGCTAACACATAGAATAGAGCTTGACTAATGTTGTTCGTGTAAGAATTTGTAGGATCAGCTAATAGTAGTCTGCAGTATTTGGCAAAAATATTTTGTAATTTAGTCTTATCTTGTATGTTTGTTAGCCATTCAGTGACATATTAATATAGACACTAAGGACTATCAGGTACATTAGGCTTGCAACCCATTTATGCAGAGGTTAGGCTTACAACGCTAACGAAATCGGGAAGCCTATGCCAGAAATAACGTAAGTCGTTGTTCTCGATAGGATAATTGGAGCAATGCTGAGCCAAAGTGCTGAAATGGCAGCTAATCGTGCAATAAATTTTTGAAATAATATGAATAATGACTTGTAAGAAATGGGCCGGGTCCGCATTTCGAGGTATAAACACCTGCAATTTCATCAATGTTCATGTATAAGCGTTCCCATGAATTAACAAATCATGTCTGCGTTGAATCAAAACATAGAGGCAAAATGAAACCTCTTTAAATTGTAGATAAAAAAAAATTTTACTACAAACAAACTCAAGAAAATATCACAATTTGATGCTGATTAATTAAGCCGCTATCCTAATTTGATTTTGTCCGATTAAATTTAAGAAATTTCAGTTTGGTCAAAGTTAGAATTCATGTTGCATTTGTTTTATCTGCGCATAACTGCAGCTGAAAAATCTTTTGCATGATCAGGAGTAAAAAAAGGTTAAATCTTGACTTGCCTTTAACGAAATTCAAGTTATTCAAATTAAAAATTACTTGGTGTTCTAGTCTGGAGGCTAACCGCGTTATCCACAAAAATATGCATAATGTTGTTACGGTAGAGAAAAAGTGTTCAGTAATTATATTTATAATAAAAAATCACAATTTCAATGACAGTTTAACTTCGTCAATAATTTGTTTAAACGCATCGATTGGGGCGACGCCTTTTTGGTTGAGGGCAGGTGAACAGCGTTGGCCATCATTGGTTAATTCGACGTTCTTGAGATATATGCTAAAACAATGCCAATACTTATACCGAAAGCCCTTCAGGGATTATACTTCTTGTGTGAACCAATAGCTGATGGGTCTTTCGGCAAGCTGTATTTAGCGATTCATGCACTTACTCGTCAGCAGGTTGCTATAAAAATAATCGACAAAAGGAAACTTGGTGTTAGTTTCATGTTATTGTATCATTTCAGTAGGGCGAAGCCTTTCGTGTTCGGGGAGAAATTGAGGCTCTTAAACGCCTATCTCATCCTAACATATATTCGCTGTATCATGTTATTGAGACGGACACTACGTTCTACCTTATTTTAGAGGTTCGAGTCTTTCCTGCTAACCTTATTTTTAGTACGTCCCCGGAGGCGAGCTATTCGACTATATCTTGCATCACGGTAGTCTTCGCGAGCCCCATGCTCGTTTGCTATTTCGGCAATTGGTATCAGCAGTTGGGTATTCTCATTCAAAAGGGATAGCTCACCGCGATCTTAAGCCAGTATGATCTTATCAGTGTGGTTATCATAAATCTAGGAAAATATACTGCTCAAAGACGAGGAGAATATACGCGTCATTGATTTTGGTCTTTGTGCCAGGGTATATGCACTTTTTGTTTACTGTTCTTAGAATTCAGACAACACTTATCTCGACACCTATTGTGGATCCTTAGCCTACGCAGCCCCGGAGGTCATTGCAAACCGGGAATATAGTGGCCCTGCGGTAAATTTAATTTGTGATTATCTTAAATTTTGCAATTTTAGGCGTTTTACTTATTCAGAAACCCATAGATCTTAGTAACACACTTAATTTCTGATCCCTGCACTCTCAAGATTCACCACATCACTAGTTCTTTTCTGATGCAGGATCCACTTTAAGTGGTTTTATTGTCAGTGTCGTTTTTGCAGTTGACGAGTATTGCAGGACGGGAATTATAAGATCTCCTCCTGACAGGCTCAGAGGGGAAATGGATTGGCCCTTTCAACAGTGCGTTGTTACGAACTGGGGAGATTATTACCAACTGTTTAAGCAAATAAGCGAAGCCATAGGAATTTCACGAACAACGGTTTGAGATGTCCATTAAGCATAATTGATTTTCGCAAATAGTTTAACCATCCACCAGGGCACGTATAATTTGGGATTTCTATGAGCGATATCATGAATACCAAAAGGGTTTTTTTTGTTTAGGCGGATATTTGGTCAATGGGTGTTATCCTCTATGCCATTCTCTGTGGATGTCTACCGTTTGACCCATCCAGACCAGAGAAACTACCCAAATTGATTGCTGTAAGTTTTACCTACTTCACTTCTTAAATAACCTGTGCAAGTCACGTAGCATTTTATCCTCGTACAGAAAGGCCAGTATGTGATTGACGAATCATTGAGTAAAAGTAGTCGTTGCTTGATCTCGAAAATGCTCTGTGTTGATCCGGAAGAGCGAATCACGATGAGCGAGCTCTGCAAACACCCATGGGTTATGGAGGATTGGGGTAGTCCAATCGATCTCCTCGTGGACAATAAACAGGTAATTTTTTTAAAATAAGTAATATGTGGTTTTACCCTTTTTTAACGTTTGAATCGTACTTCAAGTGCACTTTCTTGCATTAGGTGCAGCCACTGATTCCGAATATTGTCAAAGAAATATCCCTGTACACACGAATACCTCAAGCGGAAATGACGCGAATGTTAAGAAAGGTGAGGGTTTTGGCGCTGTGTTGGAGTGTAACTACTGTGTGTGTGTGTGTGTGTGTGTGTGTGTGTGTGTGTGTGTGTGTGTGTGTGTGTGTGT
>UXSR01000455.1:0-32759 GCA_900604375.1 Mesocestoides corti
GCAGTCGAAAAGCTGTCCCGTTGCAATGAAGGTGATGTCTGGCGTTGAATGTGGACGCAGTGTACATCGCGGAAAGTTGGAATGTCTGCATTCACCAAGTCGCTTTACGCAGACGAGGCGTTTCCCCAACATGGTGAATGGCAACCGACTCGATTCGATCGCCGCCAACGTGCCACCATCCATACTTTCCACTGATCAAAAATAGCGAGTGGAGATATGTTTATGACGCTTTGGCAGTTGATAGGTGAGACTGGTTACACATGTTTGTTTCGTAATCTATCTGTGCAGGGCCAGAGGAATTTTACTACCGTAAGCGATTCACTTGCCAAACGTCCGCTAGAGCGGAAATTTTGACGGGAAAAATAACGCCCATAAATAAGCGCCATGTAGCACGTTGGTAGTGCGAAGCCCATCGCCCTCTCTAAGGCATGAAACGCCGCAGTTATTTTAAGAACAGCACAAATTCGACCAAACCTGAAGGAACCACAAGTGCTAGTCTATACAGAGGAAGTGGAACAGCTAGAATTGGTCGTCGTCGTCGTCGTTGTGTGAATCGCAGAATTTGACGACTTAGAGTAGGTGCGATCCGTGAAGCTGAGTCATATTTCTCCTCAATTAAAAAACGGCGGTTTGCTCGACTATTCGTAGATCATCCAATCGCTGAATCGGACACAGGAATTAACCATCACTAAATAGATATTTTTATTCAGAAACAGTGTAAGATTTTACTGATTTGGGTGGCCAGTGGTTTTGGAAGTGACGACAATAGCAAAAATATCCCGTTTGGGCAACTTCCAAATTACACACGTCGAGATTCGCGTTTCTTCAACCCAAATTTAAATTTAGGCTAGGGCCACAGGTTTGAGCATTATGAATACAGGGAAGCGATTGATTTCGTCAATTCGCCCTTTCAGACCAATCAAGAAGGTGCCTGTTCAAGGTCACCAACAAAGAGGCCGCGTGAAGTCGGCAAAAGAGCGCGCCCACTGTGATTCATCCAATCAACAAACTACGAGAGTGCTTTTGCAGTGCGCGTGAAAACGCGTGTTTAACAAGTGGAGTGGGAATTTCCAAAAAAATACCCTGGAACTAGGCAGTCAAGGTGAAATTCGTTGATACAGTCATCAGCCCAAATGCCGCGATGTGTGAGAGGGTGCGTGTTTTGGGCGAATTCGGTCAAAATGGAGGCAAGAAGTGCAAGCTCCACGCGTGGTCTTTCTGATGGCCATCCAGTAGCGACGCGGATTCTTTTCAAAAAAGACACACATTGAAAAAGGAGATGACGGGTGACTCGGAAAAAAAGCCCCATGAACCACGAAGCTGGCGCTTTGGCCACTTTTTTACGCGTGGCCGGGGACACGAGGGGGTGTGGTGGCTACGGTGAAAACGACTTTTGGCGTGAGAAATCAGCAATAAACACTGTCAATCTGCACGACGTGATGCCTTTGACAGCATAAACAAAACACGAAACAAACTCACTTGACGTCCTCGAGGTACTTCGACGTGAAGGTGAAGTTGGAGCGGAAGTCCTTCCAGGTGCGAGTTTTGGAGATCTGGTCGGTGGGGAAGGTGACCTCCACGATGACCGTCTCGTCCTCCAGGTGACTCATGTAGTCCTGCAGCAGACCCGCGAACCCCGCCGGCGTCTCCTGCTTGACCTCGGCGACCGCCACCGTCGCTCCCGAGCCTGCGGTCACCGGGGCTGCCGTGTCCTCACTTGGCACTGACTTCGCTAGAGCAGACCAATAGAAAATACCCCCCACCCCGCGTCCCTAGGTTAGTTGCTTCGGAGTGTGCGTGTGAGCTTTTTTCGTTGCAAAAAGGCATTTACTGAGGATGGACTGAGGGCAAGGTGATATGATTGCTAATAATTCACGATAACAGCAAACCACCTCAAGAATCGACCGATTTCACCTACAATTTTTCTCTTCTAGTAGTGATTTTTATTGAAAAGATCTAGGTGCAGGATGGGTCGCGATGCAATAACCAAACAAGGTGTTGTCGCCTTGCACAGTGACCTGTTGATTCAGCGGTAACTTAGTGACGAACGCTAACGAGACTGTCTGTTGGTCCGTGAGACAATTTTGTTCCAAATGACGCAGCTGGGACTCAAACGGTCTTCCAAATGGAGAGTGTACCTACAGGTAACGGTGCACTTCATCAATCGAACAAAAAGAACTATGTTTTAGGCAACTCCAGATCAAGCACAATATGACCATGGCCCATAATTCGGTAATATAAATAAACATTCTCGTGGTTGAGAGAACCGAATTTATCCCACGTACATGTACTAACACGGCCGTATTGACAATTTTAAAGGTTTTGAACGTAAAAGTAGCCAAAATCGTAGGCGAAGTACACAATTTGTTCTGCAGTGCTATGGCCTGGAACACACTTATTAAATCGGGCTTCTCTGTTAATAAAAACACAGGGTGCAATTAGTAACTAGACCGTGAATAGGCGACGAGGGTTTGACCTCTACCACGCGTGTGCGCTGTCGGCCCTCACACCATGAGCAACGGTGCAAAACTCCACGATTAACCAATCACGAGAGAGCACGGGTGAGGCGACCTGGTTTGAAAACTAAGGCTCAGGTACCGCGACAACTCACTCGAGTTGACGAGGATCTTCGCGGAGAGAAGCCGCAGCGTCGGGACCTCGGATACAGCGGGATTGTTGAGGAGGGCCTTGATTCGCGGCCTCGTGGCGGGGTTGGGATCGAAGCAGGCCTCAATGAAGCTGCGCTGCTGTTGATCCACGAGGCTGTCGAGCATGAGCTGGATGCGCTCCTCCTCCGAACTCGCCTGGGTTTCGACGGCTTGGGTCCACGCGGCAATCTGCGTTTACCCAAACAAGGCCAGATTAACGACTCATGAAAACAACCATGAAGGTGGCGATGTGAAAATCTAGGTTAATGAGTTGCAAACAGGCTTGCAAGCGAGAGAGAAGGCCCAACATGCGCCCGTGTATACACTGGCAACTGTGTGCACTTTATAGGCACTACCATGCCCGCAAATACCTCATAAATTGAACAGTAGCCATGACGAAGATTAAAATACGACAAGGTTTTCATTTATCAAGGTTTTAGTTAGGGTGTAAATCAAATATTTTACAACTTTACATAAGTTTTAACCAAATACGAGTAAAAAGGAACAAGGCGAAAACGACCTTGTGTAGTCTGCATTTTACAAAGCAAGGTGGCAGTGTTTTGCTTCTAATTAAACCCATCATGAAAGTTGGTATATGTTTCTTGATTTGTCACTCGTAGGTTGGGTGGAGAAAAAAGTTACTATAAGTGCATAGAGCAGAAATTCACATAAGTGCCGATTTAACTCAAATGTCAACAAGTGACTGCCTTGTAGACAAACTGATTAAAAGACTACCAGGTATGTCATCATTGGCAAGCCTGCTGCAACGTTGGGACCTTAGGGAATGTGACACGAAGTATGATGATTATAGCAGTACAAGAACTTTCGGCGTCGTGCAACTGACCAATTTACGTAGCAGCTGACTTCCACAAAAAAAATAACCGCGTGACAGTACATTAATGTACTGAAAAAAGTTTTTGCCAGGGAAGAGGATCAATAATTCGAAGGTAAAGTTATCATACCCAGACGCCAAACTGAAAAAAACGACACAAGACAAACCCATTATAAACTGCCAAACAAGGGTAAAACCCACGTTATGCACTACGTTCCATTTTTATAAAAACAGACAAAATAACAAACTTGTTGAAAATCAATCAATCAAAATAGGTAACATTTTAGAATGTAGAAAGTAAAATGATTACCTCGAGAGCCAAAACGCCAAGAGCGTAAATATCGGAAGACGGCGACTTTTGACTAAAAAATGCCTCAAGCATAACTAAGATAGGAGTAATTAAAGAAAATGTGATCATACATGGTCCGACTTTCACACTTCCAGAACTCTGGTAATAAATTGTTTCCTTCTTCAAATTTCCGTGAGTCACACCAAGGTGATGAAGAAATATTAGCACAGACAAAAGTTGACCAATGTGTCTCCGCCATAACTAAAGGTGACGTAGCAAACGACGATAGTGGCTTACCAACTTGGATCGTGTGGTGGAATTGCACAAGAATTGCTTCAATGTGCCCTCATCTAGGCGCTCAGTTATAAAAACAAGCTTTCTTGGTCCCGTGTCATTTTTGATTATCCAGGCATCCAGGAACCGAATAAGGAATGGGTGGGCATGTTTCTTTAACTTCTTCATAACTGATATGAACTTATTATCACGTTCCATCTTCTTTTCTGGCAGCATTCTCTCATTCCATATGACCTCTTTTCCTGACTTTGGTTCAATTGCGATGAAAGTATTGTCAACACCATCAATCTGAGTCGGAAAGCGTTTGTTCCGTTTGTGAAAGCGGTTGTTGTAAGATTTTTCGACTATCTTGTCTTCCTCTTCCTCCTCATCATCCTCTTCTTCCTCTTTTTCATCAGAAGGTGTCGTAGTCTCGACACCAACTTCGGTAGGCATGGAGCTAGGTTCCACAACGGGTTCAGGTACTTTCAACTCCGACGGTGGCTCCATTTTACTGACAAAAGCCATAAACATTAACAGTTATAAAAGCCACTAAGGATACAGGCAGACAATAAGATGAAAAATAAATTGCCGAAATAAAATTAGCACACCGACACAAAAGATGCAATGAAATGACATCATAAAAAAGTTGCATTATTACCTGAGCTCTAGAATACAGGCTCACAAAATATGAATGACTTATCTCCAATTGTTATACAGCGTTGCATAAATATATAACCCAACAGAATCTTTCAACCAATGCACCTTTAGAACACCTCATATAAACGCCATAAAATCATGTTGCCATAATAGCATTTAAATCTTTTATAATATAATAACCTAGGTTTTAGAAAACCCCCTTTCGGATTTTGTAAGTGCAGTTTAACCCTTATTAAATTTATTGACAAGGTTTACGCTAAAGTACGATTTTCATTTTAAATCGAAAGTTTGAAAATATTTTGACTACTAATAACATGTTTTTGCAGATCGTATAAGCAGATAATGGTTTTTACTATTAGAAAGAGAACATTCTTTGGTGTTCATATCACTGGTCTTTTCAGTCTCAGAAGTTACAAATGGGAACCACATAACTATTTTCAGAAGTGAGCATTCTTGTTCTAGATAACTGAAAAAATATTTACAGGTCATCAGATACTTGAAGTGTTTTGCGTATTGTTACATGTTTTCACCCCTCTAATATTTAAAAATTGCTTTCCTAATAAAATTCTAGCTCATTGCGTCACACTTCTGAAAATTTGTACAGATTTGGAAAATGATTTCGCTAAATCAGGTTAGTAATGAGCGACTTGCATCAACGCAAAGATGTCAATATTTGCACTTATGTCAAAGATTAAATTTTTCGTCAAAAGTGAGCACTGTGTTCCCCTTTATGACATTTATGGATCTTCACAAAATTCTTCTGACCTTTATCGGTACTGTAAATAATATTTGTGAATTCAGGTAAATGACGTCCATGTCTTGGCGTAGTAATTCGCTTGGAACTTGAGCAAAATTCTTTCATTTGAACTTGGGATCTGTTAAATATTCAATAATCTTGATTGTCAATTATGCTCAGTGGCTATTTAGACTAATGTTAATGAAAATCGTATCATATAATCAACTTCGGTTGCTAACTTCACTTCTTAAGAATCTCTGACATGACGTATTTGAATTATAGGCAGTTCCTAAAATTTTCTTAATCTTGTCAAGTATACTACGTCCCAAGGTTGAATTTCAGTTCAAACTGTAAATCGGCTACATGCAATTAAATGCTTGTACAACTTTTGACTCCCTAGTTTGCCTATTCTTTCGACTACTGCTGTCATCACTTAACGCCTTGACATAATTTAAAATGAACGTGTTTTGGATTTTACGCAAATCACAACACTTATAATCGGAAACTGATTGTCCAGTTTTGATGTCTTGACTATCTGTGTTCGCCCTATATCACAGAGCTGACCAGAAACAGGGTTTAAACGATTCCACACACTTGAAGGAGAAACAATTTCTACAAAACTTTTATTCACAAGAGAATGTTGACACAGAGGTATCTTTAATGGTCTGGAGGGCACAGTTATCCCTGCCACACACAACAAAACCGCTGGCCATGTCAAACGTGGTGACACTGCAGTAATCCGCCGGGTTGGAGGTCACACAAGTTGCCGACAGTTTTTGCTGACAGCTTTGCAGAAACGACCACGATTCTACATGGACGATGATGATGATGATGAAAAAAACAAACATCACTCGTTAGTATTAACGTGGCCCTCGATATGTGTACACAAGGAAAGTGTATCCACATACCAGCTGATGAAGCCGACTTGATTCGCATGAGTCCGGCCTCCTCAGTGGCGAGGTACAGGAACTGTGGCTGGTGCGGATGGAAGCCGATCTCCCACACAACGCTCCCGCGGCATACGATCTCGCTTAGCGGATGTCGTTCTGCTCTCAAATCCCAGATGTAGCTCGTCGTTGTTGCATGCTTGTGACCACCGCCATGGCCGCTGTTCATGCCGCCGACCGCGAGCAAGTGGGACTGCCCAGGGTGCTGGGACAGGCAGGTCAATGGACGCGGTTCACCCCTCCTGCCACAAGAAGGCAGAAAATTACCACCAGGTGTGAGGAATCCTTAAACCACCTTGCCATGTCTACTCTTGTCAGTGATAAACACTGTCCAGAAGGAGATTTGGGGGGTTATTTTAACCCAAAAGTGAGGAGCAAAAGAAAAAGGGGAAGCATACGGTACAATCCGCTTTTGAGAGAGGTTGGTGGAATCGGGTGACCGCAAATCCCACACATTCAGTTGCCCGATTTGATTTGCAGTCGCGATACACGAGGCATCGATCGATTCGATTGCGTTGATTGTGGACAAATCGCTGCCCGAAGCCGTTAGCATCAGCTGTTCTGCAAAAAAAGCAGGAAATTACACAAACAGCCAATCAACAGCGAGCAGAGTCTATCAGCAACAGCACGTATCCACGATTTACGTTTAACAGCGAGCATTTCCGTGTCGAGCACAAACAGCTGGCCCAAGTCGTTGGCCGCGTAGATCTGTGCGGCGTCGGTGGAGACGCACACGTCGGAGATGGGCACGTCGATGCGGATCAACTCGTCCGCGGGATCAGCGGGACCGCGCGACCACGTGGCAACTTCGTGCAGCTGGAAGGCGTCGTGTTCTGTTCCTGGCAGGGCGAGTCTGTAGATCCCCAGGAAGCCCATTGAACTCCCCGTGAACACTAGCCGCGACCCAACGTGACTCTAAGAAATCAGGAGATAAATCAGGCCTGCTAGGGGTTGCACGCCGTTCGCTTGACTCTAGACCCACCCTCAACTGCTGAACGTCGCCTGCGTGCACAGCAGAACACACCAGACGCGGTTCGTCGGCCGAATCATTGAGAGGAGACGGCAGGTCGTTGTCGACCTCAATGTTAGCGAAGTTTGCTGCATAGTTTGGATAGCGATTGTACTGCCACACGCACACACTATTCACCTGAAATAAGGAAAATACCGTGAGTGGTGCGAGAGACGCCAGTTCACGAAAATACGGAGAAGATTTGACCCACTTCTTCCTGGGCGCTGCCTGTAACTACAAGGGGCTCGACTTGAGGTCCGAAGACAGATGAGAGGCGAACGCGTGCCAACTGGAATGGCAGGTATTTCTCTGTTGTGGTTTGTCCTGTTTGGGGTGCCATACTGCAATATGAAAAAAAACAACTACCCACTTTGTTTTCAGTAGACATAATAAAAACAAATCGATTTTAGCCAGTCGAAGTTGGTGAAGACATTGGCAATGAGCGGCACACATAGAAAAGTCCACCAAATCTATAAAGAATCTCTTTACTATTAAAATTCAACAACCACGAGCGTACTAACAAAACATATCAAAAGATACAAATGCAATAATTGATTTGTCAGTCAAGGTCGGCGTCATCCGATTGGCTGGGAAAATCTTGCAAGCCGGACGTCTCCATGGTAACCGACTCGCCATAATCGACTACACTGGGGTTCAATCCACGATGCTTTAGGCGCTAAAAGAGAAAAAATTGTCCGCAGAGTGAAAGAATGTTGTCACGTAAATGTCGGAAAAACAAGCACACACAAACCCAACAACTAACATTTCAGCTGTTTTACACAAGTAAAACAACTCGACAAGATTTTAGTGGACAAAAAAACAACATAAAATCTCAAGTTGCTTTAATGTTGTCTCGCCTCGAGCATATCTTTCGAATTACGCCACACCAATTTACGGAACAGTAACACTTGTAACAACTCAAACAAGGTACAAACAGCAGGAATTTCGACAAATTTAAACAAAAAACGCGACAGCGCGTACTAGAAGTGGCAACTACAAAGTGGAGACGCGGGAAGTAGGCAGGGAAATTCATCAGAAGTATCAATCTGGACAAATACACTACTTAAATTAATAAAGTACATAGTTCAATTTGTTGGAAATGGGATGCGCCGCGGTGAGCGTGTCGCCATAGCCACAAATAACCGATAAAACCCAGCCGAATTTCGATGATTACCATTGGGTAATTTATCGACTTCCGTGGTCAAATTGTGTGCGCAATAAGTAGTTCAGTGAGACCACACAAAATTTACAACACTAACTGCGCTTTACATTCAAACAACAACCGTGTTAGACCTAGCGTGCATACAAGGGACAGATTTTTCGATTTTCGAACATTAAGTAGCTTAAAAAATGCCCACAAGCAAATAGAAGCTCCCGGGATGAGTAAAATATTTACGGCTGTGCCGTCAACACAGAAGGTGTCGGGATGCCTCTGCTCTGCAACACCAAAAATCTACTGGTTTGTCATTCTCGGGTCGATGTCACACTCCCGCAGGATCAAAAAACGCGCCAGAAGAACTTACCCGACGTGCCTTGAGCCGCAACCTCGTTGCCATGGCTGCGTGTTCCTGTGCTGAAGCAGTGGAAAAGAAGAAGTGTTAGCTTAGAAATGTCATTTTGCTACAAAAGCAGACTTGGATCACGAGCCACCATTACATGGACGGTACCACACACGCACGCAAAACCACCAACCTTTGGTGCTTGGAGTGCCGGTAACAGAGACTTCAGGTGGTTTGACTTCAGCGGGCAGACTAACCGACCCAGAGAGAAGAGTCAACTGGAGACAGAGGGACTTGGCCTCCTCGCGGATTTCCGGAAAATCGAGACACTTGTTTACCGCGATCACCGCGTCGTTGTAGTGACCATGTTGTAGGTGGTAGTTGGCGAGGTAACGGTAGGACTGGCCCAACTCGGCCTCATTGCTCACCTGAATACAATATACCAATGACCTGCCGATCATGAACATACTAATAGTCGGAATTTAATTGGCTAAAGACGTGGACCAATTAAATCGCAAATTTTCAGAAGTCGCGCGAAAATCCCAGAATACGATTGATGGCAGAGCAATGGTGTTGTAATAGGTTGATTCAACAGCTTTTGAATTCAGAAATGATGGTTGTAAGTGCGGCTTCGGATTTGTGCCTGGTTAGCTGTCTCCACGGGCTAATCAATAATGAAAAGGCAATGGAAGCATGTGGATACGTACCCCTCGGCTTTCGCACTGCCGGATAAACAGGGTGTGCGCGGCTGCAGCCTCAGAAAATTCCCCCGATTTTTCGAAACATCGTGCCAGCGACGTGAGGGCGCCACCCTCGACGTCGCCAACGCAGTACGCTCGCCAGAAGCACTTCGTTGCTGCTTGTATGTTGCCCAGTTTTTCGTACATTTCGCCCAGCGCCACAATCATCCTCGAGTCAGTTGGACAGAGGTACTGAGCCCGTCTAAAAGGTGCAACAGACAACGATTAACAATTACAATGGCAGTAAACCACCAAAATGGAGGCAATAGCCTACTGGTAGTAGTAGAGTGCGTGTTCTGGCTGTTTGATGAATTCGTAGAGCTGGCCCAGACCATACCACGCACGGTGATCGTGTCGATTGTGGATTATCGCTTGATTATAGGCGTATATGGCAAGTTTCAAGTGTTGTAATTCCACGTATTCGTGACCTGCAGAACAGAATAGAATAGTTGAACGTAGTTGTAAATAAAAGAAATCAACGTGTGTTGCAATACCTATGAGAATCCAAACGAGGGCATATCTTGGCTGCAAGCGTAGAGCTCGTTGGAAGTAAAGCACGGCCTTATCGTGCTGACTGCGAAGACCATAGAAGTTTCCAAGGACACAACAAGTTTGCGGCCGGTATTTATCAATCTCAGCACATCGCCTAGCTAAGTAGGCAAGCTCATCGTGTTCAGCTTTGACGAATAAAATGTTCGAGTAAATATCCGTATCCGTCAGTCGGCAGGGATCAAGAGAAAAAATCTACGTGAAAAAAAAATACATTAACTTTACAACTAACAAACCTTTTTGTACTGTTCCATTGCGGAGTCTAAATCACGCAGACGATCATGCGCCTCAGCAATATCAGCTTGTAAGTTGAGACTACGCTGGAAACCGCAGTTGGACAAAGCTTTAAAAATGGAAAGCGCTCGCTCAGATTCCTGCAAACGCAGAAGAGCCTAAAATTCAAGTAAAAGACGCCAACGCATAATAATCACCTGATGAAGGCATCAACTGCAGTACTTACAAAGTAGAGCCTACCTTGGCACGGAAAAATTCCGTCATCCAATCAATGCTATCGGAATTAGGCGGAGGAAAAAGACGATCCAGCTGCTCACGATCCTCCACGAGTGCAACTAACTCCGACCATGCTGGCCACCATAATGGATCTTTTTTGAGGATATGGGACAACACCGTTATAGCGAGAGACTGAAAGCCTAGTCGAACGAGAACGAGCGCATAAACGTAGGTGGTATAAACGTCGACTTCGGAGGCTAAGAACGTAGTAACTGGGTCCTTCTTAAAGATGCGTTTATTAGTATAATGAAACTCCATGTCAGATTTTAAGTGTGAAAATTTTTTCCTATATGGTTCAGAAGGTGGGGTAGAACCTCCATTCCCAGAACTTGAGATGTTGTCTCTTATGGTAATGGCGTCATCTGTACGATGCTTCTCTATGCCCATATATTGTGAGTAGAAAAACAGAAATTCAATCAGAGGGTACGATTTCCGTTTCGGTACCGATGATAATACACGAGCACATCTGGCATATTCTTGGGTGTCAAAGTAGCATTTTGCCAGGCTATAACTTGAAAAGTTTTCTAAAGAGAGACCAGCGAATTGGGCTACAACTAGAGATGCTGGAGAGTCATCTATCTCGGTGTCTAATTCCATATTTTGATTCACATTTTGAATTGACAATGACAGCTCTGCAAGCCAAGCAGCGCTATGAACGAGCCCACGAACTTGGCACTTAGACAATGTTAAGCAAAGGTCATGCTTAATTTTAGCCAAGTTAGTAGATAAGGTGAAATTATCCTCATTCATTGAAAGATTCGAAAAACCGGTGACCCAAGGAAATTAAATTGCGCGCTATGTCAGGAGGCTCATTTAATTCCATCCTAATTACAAAAGCATTTGCCAAAGTGACAAGAGTGTGCCAGTAACTTGAATTAGGTCATTTTTAGTGCATTATTATTTATTAGGTTTCTTTATGCTCTTTGCTACTTGTACACAATCCGCTGACCACTATCCCTCATATATTTAGTCAACAATTTGCAACACGATCCGTGCTCCCTTTTAGAGGATTGGCCAATTTTTATGCCCAAAATAATTGATTTTAGCAATAATAAATCTTAATTAATTCCACATAGTACTTATTTTCGAAATTAATCACTAAATAATGCATATATCGAAATTCGGCTGTCACTCTAAGCGAACGCCTTTGGGAAAAATTACACACATTCTAAAACAATTTACTTTAATCTATATTGTGATTACTGTTATCTAAACAAAATTAATAACACAAAAGTTCTGCAATGAACATTTAGGAGGACCATCATTAGGTTGAATCTTGCTTGAGCGTGTTAAACAAAAGTAAGTTGGTATTTATGATTCAAATTGTCATCCATTAATTTGCTACATGAGCAAGCATGCCTGCTTGCGCACTATAGAACATAAATAAACTTTTTGGTGTCCTCTTAGATTATTGCTAGAATGTCGGTCGCCATTAATACCTTTGTATTCAACTGCATTCAAAACCTAACCTGTTATTCGAAAAGTTGAACACAACTCAGTTTTGTAGAATTTGCTGCGACCTGGCTAGCTAAAAAGTACTCGATTAAAAGACTGCCAAATTGTGTCGATTTTGCATTTTATATCGCAGTCACTGACCCTTATCTTACTAACGCTGACACAGAAATGTCCATGATATTGAACCATTTTTCCCGAAGAACTTTAACTGCATCAGCATAGCTACAGTCATGGTCAACATAGTCAAGTCTTCACGCCTATGGCTACTGTGGATTAGGAAGGTGCATTGAATTAAATCATGTTTCGGTTTTAGATATTGTTTCCTGATTATGCCTTCACTCCACTTTAAGCGGTTGTGTCTGTCCTCCTTTGTTTTTGGTTTGCTTTTAACAGCAATGACTAGCTTTAAGTCTCGTGTAACTTTTACGTCCGAAAGGGTTTCAAATGATTATTCACCATTACATGGACTCGAAGACACCACTCCTACATCCACAATACTTCAGAAATTAGGTGCAAGTCAACAAAATCGAATATCGTTATCAGCCATTGGATGTTAATTTATGCTCAATTTTTCTTTTAAATCTAATTGTATCCTATGAATCTTCCTGAAATTCATCATATTGGTTGACGGTCTTTATTCTTTTCAATCGTGATGGCTTAATGATTTGCTTAAAAATTAAACCTCCGAGGTAGCCATGAAAATTGCTTTTCCAATGTCGACCTTGTAGCTACAAAGGCGTTTGATGTTGAATAGACGAAAAAACTCCTGAAAATATATCAATGAAGCTGACACTAGAAGGCTAATATGTAATTTACAAAAGATAGCTGTTTCGTCAACATCCGAACTGAGGACTTGCTGACCTGTGTGTTCATTTCTGCAATCCTGGAACTTCCGGTGTACTTCAAATGTTTTCACCATCATCTCAATCCTGTTTCTTGACACAACTATCCCCAAAATTTCTGTTTCTTTTGAACATTTATTTGCTAATCTTTAAAAAAACTCGCTGATATGTGAACTTAAGAATGAAGTAACACCATAAATTTTGCGGTATTCTTAGCGCATTTGTTATTTAATGGCTGAGAGCAAACATTTCTCACAGATGACTAAATCCGCAAAATAAGTCAATTTGAATTTCCCAATTTTTTTCCCAATCTTCCTACCTGTCAACAACCGATCTACCTATTGACTGGGGCCCATTTGATAGCACATCATTTCACAAATCTGTTTGACTAAATCCGCTGCTCTCACTACGCATTCTTGTTTAAAATAGTCAGGCAGATTCAATTTAAAGAGACTTGACGTCCATTTCAACTAATCGTGACGACTCCCTAACTACATCTCGACTACGTCTCTTTCATAGACCAGACATTTAGTTTTAAGCCGGTCTGCAACACGACTTGTGGTCTAAGTATTTTCTAAGTAAAGTTAAGCGTCAGTTTCCAAATTTACACGCCAATAGAGGTCGGGGAAATTTACTTCACCCCAACAATCCAACTTATGCCATGTAGACTTTAAAACTTAATGCGGTTAATTCCTTCGAATCCTGACAAAGAGTTGGAATGCTTACCTTGACGACTATTTTTTCTAGCAGTCAGTTTTGATTCGGGTCTTCATCAGTAAATGTAATCAGCCAATAGAGTCCTTACCACTATTGGGGAATGTAAGTGTTTTAACAAAATCAGTATAGTGAAAAAAATCGTTTTACGGGACTAACGCCAGTGTACACGAACCTCCACGTCCACACAAGGCCAACAAGTACTTTGGATTATTCAAAACCTCATTCCACCTCCCGTAAAATCTTTGCGCGTCATTCTCTACTCCATCCAAATCATCCATAATCCCAGGCTCAACTCCCAAGAACGCGTGATGGGAACCCCGAACTTACGATGGCGCACCATAACTCATTATTTCGTGGTAAACTATTATCTACCAGTGTCGTTTCCATTAATCACAACCTAGCCTTAGTGGTTTCTTGCCAGTCCTGAATACCTACGGCATTGTAATCGCGAACTCCTTAGAAATTTTCAGTTTTTATTTACCATCGTTACCATTGGTATATCTACCTTAATAACTGGCAACAGCAGGCTCTTGAATTTCGGTGATACGAAAGTTCTGCCTGTATCAAAGCCGGGGGAGTTCGACCATGTCCCAAAATCACGTTTTCAGTTTATCATTTTTGGAATAATTGAGCCGATCACCTTGGAGATGACCCTTCATTGATAGCTGTGGCACCATACACGCCAACTCGGCAACCCACTTCACGTACCCTCTCATGACCCCTGCCACAACCAATAAAAAGCTGGAACCAAATATACGTTTTTGCATAATAATTCATAGTACCTCTTTGTCCAGTGGTGCAGTCTACTGGCCAGTGAGATTCAAATTGCTCCTTATACACCCGCGGGTGGCTTACACGACAATAATTTTCCCTCGAACGCACGACCAGCGACCTTGAAGTGAGACTACCTTTCTGAACAATTCCTCCTTTGATTCATGCATAAAAATAACCCCTGCAACATTCCTAAAGGTTGTATCCTGGGATACGACGATGCATTACTATATAAACACGAATTTAAAAGGAGCGTTGTGCAATAAATGAGCAAGAAGACCAAGTTTGCTACAAGATATTCGTTGTGGCGTGTTACGCGTGTGGAACAGCTTAAGCACATAACCCAAAGGAAAGAGATGGTAGGTTAAATAAGGACGCCCGATTTCAGAAATGGATTTTTCTTACAGCCAAAATTGACTTCTTTAGTCGGTTAACAACGCAGATACTTCAAGAACATCTTATGTGCAAGCTGAACCTCAAGGTGAAAAATCGGAGATTCGACGAAGAAGAAAAGACTTGGCCAAATATACACATGTGTTAGTAAATACATACAGAAAGTCAAGATCGCCCTCTCACTTGCAGAGGGCAGAAAGAGCTTGGCGAAGATCACTATGAAATTCCTTTAGCTTCTTCTCTGCAGCAGCACGACTAATCTCAAACTCCTGGACCTAAAGAGGGAGTTAACACTGTTTCAATAAACGCATATGCTAAACACCTGTCATAAAAACAACGCTTTGACAAATAGGCGGGAGTTTTTACTTTGAACAAACGACTCCTTAATGTAAATATATAAAAATAGAGGTATTGAGTTGCTAAGAAAATGAAAGTTAAATACACGCAGCCCGGTTCCAATAGAAAGGCATAAAAAGATAGTGATATCTAACTTAGTCAAAACCAACAAAATGGACAAAATGACTACATGACCACTTTATACTAAATTTTAAATTTTAGGGCCTTACGCCTGAGCATTTCAGCTGAAGTGAACTTTCCAAAAAACAATAAAGCTCACGATTATGTCAACATCTTCTGCTTTAATTTTAATCCTAGGAGCGCGTTCCGTGGGTACAGAAGACTGTTTTTCCCCACCAGTAACTTTTTTCAATGCGTCAGTCATCCCAGCTGAAACTTCGGTCTCTTCGAAGACGTCTGTCATTTTTTCTAAGTCAGCAGCATTCTTCTCATCATGCGTTGTTGGTTTCTTTGACTTCTCTTCCGGAGTGGAGTCTGTGTCGGTCATGATGTCAGATTTTGCTAATAAGATAGTCTACACACACACGACGCACGATTTTTAGTCACCACACGTTGTAAGAGCCAATCAAAACCAAGCACAATTTATTAATACTGACGTGTAGGCAATTATCTCAATTAGTATATTACTAAACGTAAACTTACAGCATGTTTAAAAATAATAATACTGGAAAATGTAGGATGCTAAAATATTTACTCGTTTTTCATCCCTAGATAATGGTAATGAGTGACTCCCGTTACCGATGGTGCACAGGTTTACTGGAGCAGAAGTCATTGCATTTGCTATTAAATCACTAGCATCCTTTATTAATTATAGTCTTGTGAGAGGCCATTCAGCGCACTTAGTTTTTATTAGCGTTGTCGTGACCTTTCTAATTGTTGCTTTATGGGGGTAGGTTTCATTCAAAATTACATTCACGCCTAGATAGCACATTACAAACCCAGCTGCATTAAGTGCTGCAAACATCCGGATACTAATTGTGGCTGGCACCGTTGCAACATAATTCGTTTTGGTTTTCAGAAGCTGCTATGTGTGTAGTTGTTAAATTTCAGTGTTCATAACGATGGTTCCGCGCAATTACATGCCAGTACAATAGATGCATTTTATTTTGATTTTTTAAGATTTGTCTATTGTTGCTTCGACATTATGCTCATTCCGATTAAATTTGTAAGGCAGCAAATACCACCAGGATTTTTTGATTTAGTTAAAATTTTGCCATATAAATTACAACAATTTATGCTATGATTCCAGTGGTGTTTAATTAATTGATTGACCATAACATTGTGTTTACTAATTTTACGCAAGCTTCTTATTATTTTTGATAAAGTGATGATACGTTTTTTGCACTTCTATAAATTTGTAAAGACTCTTCTGTAGCATGTTCGATAATGGAATCTGAACGTGGGATCCAAATATAATTTTCCAATATTAGAAGGATATTTCGTAGGTTTAGGACATGAGTGACTTAGTTTGCGATCTGCTGTCTTCTTTCGTAGCAACTAATGGCTATTTTGGAATGGCCATTTCGCAAATTTGTTGCTTTAGACGTTCAAATCTTTTGTGATTCCTTTGAAAAATAAGACAAATTTGATTTCCTTTGTCGATTTATTCAAACAGCCATCATATGTGATTACGTAGACCCTTGAAGCCTAGATAAGATGCATCAGGATATCGCTCAGTGGAGTTCATTGTCCTTTTCACTGGCTTTATCTGTCGTATCAGTACATATCTTTGGCGTTTTGTTAACGTAAGCTTTTAAACTTACCCCAATGATACACGCTGAATGTTCGCATGCTAGGCAAAACTTTGAAAGTTGGGAAAAACGCAATGTCGATGTTATTTTCTTAATTTTGCTAAATTGTTTTCCTATTTCCTTAAAACCCAAATAATAAAGTTATGGTGAGCAGCAAGGAAGCACCGCTAGTAGTCGTGAGTTAAAGCCGTGTGCAAGCGTGCGCAAACGCGATTCGATCGATTTTCATTATTTTGCCACTTTCACAATACACATTCACAATAAAATCATTTTCAATTTTATTCGATGTACAAGGAACCCGCTCCGTTTCCATTGTATAACCAGTTAAGAGAGAAATCAAGTTGCACTAACTTATGTTTCAAAAGATCCACTCAAATTTCCTGTGACCCTGTCTCTTATTGGTCAATGAAAGCCGTTAAATTGCATGAATAAATATGGTTTAAGAGGTCATGCTTTGTTTCCACATCAGTGCGTTTGTAAATTTACAATCCTATATATGTATCAATGCGCTTAACTTTTGTAGCTACAAGTGGGACGCCTGTCTGAATTAGTCACGAGGTTTAAGATCCGGCTATTTGATGAACGAACATTCTGCCGCTTTTTTGCAAGTTGTTAAGAATTTTCTTTTCAGGCTTTTTTGTTGCGAATACTTTCATGATCTCACGACTTGGCGACTAACGCTCGATTTCCTCACAAACTGTCTTCATTGGCCACTGGTTAAATATTATCATAAATGTGATTGGTTGCACTTTACTCACTGATTCTGGCTTACTAACAGAACTACAGCCGTGCGTTTGCTCGTTCAATTTATTTTGTAATGTGAAAACCATTTCTAACCTGTGTCGCATGTGAGTTGGTTTCCTGAGCCATTAGAATAAACTAATTACATGCAGTTAGCCCAGAATTTCATCGAAATAATTTTCGACCTCGAAACGATCCAATCATTGACAAGTAGCCCTTCTACCTGGGAATCGACATGTGATCTTTGCAACAAAATAACATGACTCAATTGCAACTGCTAACACATGGGGATTGCAACACCAGCCTACACTAGAGGCGCAAGAAGGTACATTAACACATGAAAATAGCAAACCCCAAAAGCTTTTACCTATTAAAGGCACAGAAAACTGTAAAAATGCTATGGCACAAACCCTTCCGTAGACTGTTGCAAAATAGTTAACTTTGAGCTCGAATGGTTTTGATTGGTCAGTTCAATTTCATTTCGATGACTACGTTTTACGATTCAATCTAATCAAGACTCCTGAATAGGGTTTCTGATGTTAATAGTAACAGAGTGAAATATTTTTTGGCATAAATTGTTCAGAAAGTTTACTAATCACTACGAATTTATCCCCGAATTATCAATTACTTGAGCATCACGTAAATTCTTCCAGTTGATATTCTAAGATAAAAACCGTCCTCCCACCATCCTTCGTGGATAGCTGGGTCGCTCTCTCGCATTTCACCACAGCTGTGGTCAACTATTTCCCCACAAAATGCCGAGCTTGTATTTGCCAATTATCCATCAAATCGCACAAATGGCTCGTTTACGTGCTCAAATCGCCTCCTTAATCATTCCCGTGGTGAATATTCGCACTTGTAGGGCAACGATCTGTTTGCGTGCTTCTAAAATGTTTTGCGCATTTAACTTAATCTACCATAAACCCAATTAATTAATTCCACTCACATGATCCCTGTGTGACTCTAACAGGGAGGTTATAGGAAGGGCGATTCCACGGGACTTTAAAATTAATCAAGAATTGAAAAAAAATGTGTTTTATTATTGGTCTCTGTAGGTTTATTTACTGCATTTCAGTCTGGACAAGTAAATTGGACAAGTAGGTTCGTGGTTGTAAGTTGCGTGTCCTCATTAATGACAGGTTCAAGGTCGACACCAATTATCCTCGTCATCGTGAGGTCGAATTTCGGCTATGAGGATGGATACTCAGTAACTATGGGCTGCTAAAATCATCCATATTGAAAGCTTTCATTTTCAAAAACCCCTCGCCAATCATATTCACAAATTCTGATTGCGAGGTGGTGGAGTTCGAATGGACCAGAAATATTTCCTAATTTGTTGATAAATCGGTTGACCAATAAAACAGATGTAGGGCTGCCGTCAATTTATGGTTAAATATAGACACTCTTAAGGGTTTTCAGAACAAGCGCCATAGTAAGTCTTCGTTTTCCACTTGACTTCCTCCCCTGTCATAATCAGTAAGCGCCAACATCGCTTTTTGTAACCACAAGGATTCGTGCTTTGCCATAGGCTGCACGAATGTTGCACAACAAGGTACATTACTTAACCGAAGGCACCAATCAAATTGCACCCTCAAGAGTAAATAAAATGCGACTCACAAAATCCACTCCAATCATACCCTCACGCCTGTGCGTGTGATCAACTTCCTTCTCCAACGATGCCACGAGCGCGTCCTCGAAGCCTGAACATCCGAACTCCAATCGGAGATGTCTACGGAAGTCCACTTAGGAGTGTAGCTCCACATTATTCGTCCCGCCACGGGTCACCCCCAAGACTGCGCCTCTGTCGTCAGTGTTCTGGCGGATACTTTCCAGTGATGCCAAGCGCAACGCTCTACTCGGTACCCTACGTGGTTCCAATGATGTACGCACCGGCTCCGGCGCCGATAGCGACACACCTGCCGCCCCCCATTGTGTACGAGGACCTGATCCCCGTTTCCCCGGAACCTCCCTACCCCCTTTACGAGACAGACGAGACAGACATAGGGGAGGTCGACGACTTGAGAACGTCTACCGAGGAGACGTTTTCCACTATGCAACGAAGCACACTCAGGCGGATGAATACTACACCCTCGAACCTGATTCGTGACTTCGAGGAGACCAAGTGGTTGTCAATCGATGACAAATTGAATTCGATTCAAGACTGTACTATTAGGAGGAACAGTTGGTTCCAGCGAAGTGTCGAATTACCGAGCGGGGTGATTACGAGATTGAGTTGTGACAAGCTGGAAGCAGAACCTTCGGAAAACTCGACGATGAGAAGGACGAATGTGCAAAAATTGAGGATCTACGGTAAGGTGAGACGGTGGTCACCCACGCTGAGAGCAATCGCTGAACAGGACTTTAACGAGGTGAGTTTTTTTAAACTTTCAATTCACAACACGTCAGCATGCCGCGACGTATTTGATTGGTCCGTGAATTGCTTTAACGACGTATTTAATTGGTCGTTGTTGTGACGACCCACGCGGTCACTGAGAGCCTCTGAGGTGTCATTTTGGAAGTCTCATTTGCAAGGTGAAGCGATTTTGCTCCACATTTTTGCATAAACCGTACCTAAATTCCACTCCAATGTTTAGCTGCACTAAAACAAAATTCATTTTGGTTGAGTATTCACGCTTTTATCGAATTTTTCTGGTGGGTCAAGTTCAGCAGGTGCTGCATTTTGTAAGTTTTTTTGGAGGCACTTCTTTAAGCAAAAGCACACGGCCCCAAGTATCCCAAGGCACACGAATGCAAACTTGGCGGTAGTAACTTTGACCTTCAAGTTATTGGCTCTAAGTTCAAGTGGGATTTATCCAATCAGCTGTTTGATTTCTGCCGAGGCGTTTGTTTACTTGGATCTCGTGAATTCGCTATCCACATCTGACAAATTATAATCCTATTTTATCTAAGTATTCTAATACATAATTACAGGATTAAAAAATCTCTCTTTTAAGTAGCTGATCTTGCAAAAAACAACAGTTAATTGCGGCACGGGGATGATGCTTAATCGAGGGTATGTGGAAGACGAAGTGAGCTTGCTCATTTACCGGTAAACCCCCTAAACGGTTTGCCTAAATTCCACCGTAAACTGCTTTTGGTTTGGCTTTTAATCATGAGTAAAATCGTAGTTCGAAGAAATCGCACCACAGAGGCTATTTTATGCGCATATGAGGGTAGCAGTGCGGGTGTTGTGTGATGAGAGAGGCTGGAGGCGTGAGGGAGCTGTTTGAGCACGATCGCTGCGGTTTGCTCATCCTGGTTGCCTTGGCAACCAGCAATGCCAAAATATGACTCTCAGCCCCGAGCTAATTGATGAACATGCGTAACTACCACAGGTACTAAAAAATTGTGATCGGCACACAGTTTTTCACATCTAAGGCGAATGACAATTTTTGACAATGAATGCAACTTGCAAATCCAGGCCATGAAATTTGAACCGATGTTAAATTTTAGCTAGGAATTTAGTGGGTTGCTTCAATTGTTGAAGTCTAAGTCGAGATCTTCAGTTTGACATTGTTGGGGGAGGGCTAGGGGGTAGACAGGGAACTGTGTTGTGGCCAATTACATCGATGGAAATGCTGTAGACAGATGGGCTTCAGTATCTTTCACACTTAAAAGCATGATGTCACTTGGCTGATCCTATAAAATTAGTCCAAGTGATTGTGATCAGTTTAGACAGAAAATTAGCAATTTTCGTAGAGGTGTAATAAGTGAATTTGACTGCGATGGCGGTTGCTAACTGCTAATCTACAACTTTTCCGGGAAAGGGACGTACCAGCGATTAAAGCACATTTAACACATTAGCTATCACCTGTGGTAACTGAAACTGGCCATGTTTATATGGAGAACCCTAATCTGAGTCAATGGTAATCCAAAGATGTAGTCTCAAGGCACCAACTTTCAAAATACCCATTTAGACGTCCGTATTTTGCGTCAATAAGCTTAATCCTAGATACATTGGCTAGGTTAAACAGTCTTACCTGACCTCAGCATTCAATCGTAGCAGAAAGATGGCGGCGGTGGGAATCGTTATACTCCCGTGTATTGTGCCAGTTCTCCATTTAAACAAAAATAATTTCTAGATGATTTAGACCTTGACGCGTTGACAGGAAAAAGTGGATGACGGAGGGGTCTTCGCAGAAAAAGGTGTGATTAATCAAATAAGAGTGACATAACTGGGCTCAACAAACACGTCAGAAATTCCGTTCAGTAACTAGTTAACGTGGAATCGTCGATGATAATGCCCAAGGTCATGTTAACCAATCGATTTGTCCAGAGTTTTGTGGCGAGCAGTGTGAGCGAACGCAGTTAGCAAGCGTGAGTGAACACGATTCAAGCGATTTTCGTGAATGCACTGGGTGTGGTTTCCCAAAACTACACCGAGGCCCGCTACAGTTTCAAACTCAGCCAATACGCTTTGTGTCAGGGAAGACTTGGGGATTATTTGAATTAGTCCATAGTCACCTGATTAAAACAATTAAAAAGAATAACCGTAGGGGTGCTTGCAACCATTTGAGCTTAGAGAGGTCCCGTCCACCAATTTAATCTTAACGAGCACTGAAGGGTGGATTTTACTAGACTTTTACAGATTCACAGATTTGTACTTTATTTTTTACCTCAAACACTCATCACTGAAATTAATGTCCCTTAAAAAGTACATCTTACCAAGTTCCCTTAAGATCGATTCGACATAACTGAGTTCGCTTGTCAACCAGAAGACTTTCAGTGCAAAAATCGAAGAAATCAATTTGAACAAACTCCAAAAATCGAACCGAATTTCAGAAGGAAGGGTTTTAGGTAGCGGTGGATGAATTTCCGAGGCCAAAAAGGACATTTGATAAGCGCCAAGAAGCAATACGGGGCTTTGGTTTACACAGATCGTGAATAGCGAACTCACTTGATTACTCATTTGATTGTAGGAGCTGATACTACCGCAAAACACCGACCTCAGCACCGTCTCGTACAAACTACAAACCAAGAACATCCACCAGTACAATGACAGCCGGTTTAACCATTCCCTCCGTCACCATTCCACGTCGTATGACGTCGACGAAGAGGGTCAGCCGTTCACGGAGAACACGGTGGTAGTGACGGGCAAGGTACTGCGGACTGCCACCCACGAAGTCCACCAACCCATTCGCACGTGGTCGAAGGAGTACAAGCAGACGGTGCGGGGCACGGTTGATTTGTCGCCGGAGGGACGCGTCGTGAATCCCATCATCACCACCTATTCGGAGATGCCTGAAGCTCTTGTCGATCTTGCACCCACCCCCGATAAGGTAGTGCTTTCTAGTTTCCCCTCGATATCAGTTTAAACAAATTGAGCATCACATGGGGTAGCAGATCCATTGTCTCGTATGCAACGTAATATACTGATACGACAGCGGACACGACCGCTAACTAGCGTCAGACAATGCAAAGTGCTATTGTGTGCGGTGTGTGAGCGTGCGTTACAGGCAACCAATGAAAATAGGGGTGAGTCATTGACACTATTGGCATCATTCACGCCCGATCGCTGAAGGTTACTACACACCCACAGACTCCGAGGCCCCGGGACGATCAGAAGCATTATAGAATTGCCTAGATCCTCAATAAAATTACAAGGAAAATGTCAAAGTTACATTGATTGACGTTGGATTTGAAGAATGGGTATGACTGCTTGCTTTTTGTTCATGAAGGATACCTCCTACGCGCTGACAGACGATGGTTGTCAAATAAAAATTCGATTGGACGAAAAGGTAGACCATGGGAGCGTCCAGCTGGACGTGGATCCACGTGAGGAGACAGTGAAGGTGGTCTTCGCGCGGCATTCTAAGGAGGACTCAGAAAATGGTCTGAACGAGGACGACCAAGAGCCCACCACGACAACGAATTACGACATGCAGGTCAATCAGACCTTCAAACTGTCCGCCAAAAAGTTCGACACGAGTAAAATAACCAAGAAAATCCAAGGCCAGGACCTCCTCATCTTCATACCGTTTTCACCACATCGGCTCCAGTCATCAGACGGGCACGCGTAGGAACCCGCTGGTGATTGGTTGCTATCCCCTCATATTCCTGTCGGTTTATTTACTCAGAGCGTCCAATCAATGACTTTAAGTTACTCTTTTCGGTCTATTACACCCTATCTTGTTTTAATCCTTGTAAAATGATGCTGCTAGCAATAAGGGTTAAGCGAATTTAAGTGTACGAAGTCTTGCGATAGGTCTGCGTTCAAATTTTTAATTTGTCTTCCCCTTAGGCACCAACTATCAATACTGACTTTCCAGCAGAGATGGTTAACTGTGGATCCTACGACGCAATAATGACATTATCGAGTGCCTGGTATATTCCAGTAGTGTTTGGGAGAAAATATTGGCGATGAGAAAGTAGAATAAGGTCGGTCGTAATGGGAGTCGTGTATGGAATGTGTGGTTTACGGAGGCATCCGGCAGCCGCCTCGTTGAGTTATGTTAAAATGGCGCGCGTCAAAATGGGGCAATTTAAACAAGCGCCTGTAGGTGGAGATCATATTTAAACAAGGTGTATCAGAGGCCAATAACTTTTTGGCTGCTAACTACTTTAGAACTATGTTCTGTAGTGAACTACGATAGTAGTTCAGAGCAGTGTAAAAAAACTTGTCAAATGGCCGTCTAAATGGCCAACTGTTAGTGCCTGAGATGGCTTAGGACCAAATCAAGGAACGGATTCGTGATATTTACAAAAAAGAGAAAACGGAAAGGAATGTCGGATAGTTTCGGGTTCCAATTTAACGATTTTTTTTAAAGTGGAGATAATCACCGGCTCCATTGACTCGGCCAAGCTCAGTGATTATTTGCTGCCACGCGTTAGCGTCCATTGTTTTTTTTGCATTTTATTATCAAAGCAGAATCGCTGCAATGTAGTTGTCAAGGCACTATCACCTTGCAAACACCCACGAAGCAAGGTACATGCATGCCACCGACGTAGAAATGAACAGGGCAGAAATAGCAGATGAAAAAGCCAATTTTGCTAGCTCGATTGCGACGAATTACTGCCATAACAAAACCTGACCCTGCCCTGACCACCCACTTCATCAGAGCACATAAAAAGAGTCAGAATGTTGTAAAATTCCGCTTGCCTGGAGCATCGAAATATGTGCTGTTTGAGGTTTAAATTTTCCCCACAAAAATCCACGCGAAACACGCGTATTTTGGGATATTCAGCTTATGAAATTTCACATCTTCACGCAGGTTCCCATGATCTGATATACAGCGGTGCGTGTAACGTGCAAGCATGAGTAATCACAAGAAGTGATTGTGTTGATGGTGCTCGTTCACCAGACCTTTCAATCAATACTGGGCATTTTGGGAGTTAGACATGACCTCACGTAAATGGCATTTTTATGTGCGTCGTTTCGAGGCGTGAATTGTCCGTCACTCCAACAATCTACACGCTAATCAGTAATTAAGTCAAATTAAAATCTAAAAAATCAATAACTTAGTGAATAATATCAATCAAAGGCGTGGCCAATGAAAATCTCACGTGACCAATTTGAGCAATGATCACCGACACGGCGAGTGTGCTGAATTAGCAAGTGCGACTTGTGGTAGCTAGAGTTTTAGCACCACCTTACAACCCCCTAGTCAACAGCCTGTGACTAGAGGCGACAGAGGACATGACCGTTTATTAGCGTTATCAATTGTTGGATGGAAATGGTATACAAAATGACTAAATTTAGCGCCAAGTGACTAGATCAACGTGGTAGAGACCAGATCAGTTCCGGAAACAACCAGCAAATTTTCGGTGGCAGGACGTGTGTTACCTCGGCGGCTCCACCGTTGCGCATTTTGTTCACATGAAGGCAGAACATCAAATTTGGAAATCGGCAAGTTGAGGAATCGGTGATGTTTCAGTAGTCATCAACAGGGGTGTGTCCATGACGAAACTACGTCATAACTACAGCCACCTTCTTCCAGGGATGTGTATTTCCCAAGTGTTACAAGATCGCCGATGCGGTGGTTGGCAGCACTAAATGTTGGTTGAACAAACGCATCTTGGTCGATTACTTGAAACCCTGATTTGATGAGGTGTGGAACTCATAAAGTTGGTGCAAAAATACAAAAATGGCGGTGGAAGTGCAAATCAAAGGGGTGAGGAGATCAGAACAGTGCGAGCTCTAACAGATTGTTTTGAGAAGTCAGACTATTACAGTCGCAGTTCATAATTTCAAATTCCATATTTTTGTTTTAATTAACCGACTGGAGAAATCGTCTTTGCAAAATCCTCGTCTTGCCTTTAAAATGGCAGATGGGAAATACCAAGTGACGACCGCAGCAAGATAGATCCAATGATGCTGAGTTATCGCTTGAAGCAGGAAAGAAATGATAGCAATGAACAATTTCATTCATGAAGTGCGAAGTGATAACTCTTCTTGTGGTTCAAAGTATTATTGTTTAACAATGTAGATTAAACACCAATTGTGTCCAATGACGTTTACAAACACCATGCTCTAGTGCACTCATGCTACCAGCGAACAGACTAAAATACGTTCTAGTTCATGTACAATGCTTATATTGAAAATTTTTTCTCAAAATCGATTGGAATTGTGGTTGGGGGGGCGCAAGATGGGGGCTGAATGGGACGTGCGCGACACCACTAGCCAACTAAGCTCCAATAACCTTCCACGAGTTTCCAAATATGCACGACGGACTCGCGTGGCCACGGGTGATCGTGACGTCCTTGCAACTGGACTGCCACACAATCCGATTTCACCTGTGCTGGGCAGCAAACATCTGGCTTGGTCGCACGTTTCCCTGGAAGCAGTACGAGGCATTCATCATCATTGTAATTCCGTCTAGTTGGCAAAATGATCTTTTGTGATGCAGTTCGGCGTTCGAGATGGTCTGTATTGGTGCATCAGGGTGTGATCGCAGACAAGTCGTATTGCATCACCAGTGATTATTCCATTCAAAAAAGGGGGATGTGTTTGGTGTGCACATCACAACTATTGATTCCCTGTGGTTGATAAAATGTCTCCCAATTCACCCACAACCCAGATATCCACGTGCTTGACAAGTCCAATCTATTCGGCGCGATTATTGCTTTTGAGGCACTTGGGCTCTGTGCAATTTCTTCTAAAAGTCGAAATTTGGCCTTACTGTGACCCTCATTAACTACATCAGGTCTACTAGAGCGTTGGTTAACTGTGGTGGAAGCATCTCCAACACCGACTTTCTTCACACCATTCCTGGCATTTGCGTTTTGTCAAACAGGTGACGGCATGCACTTTTCGAATCGTTCGTGAACCTCCCCAGTTTGCGTGGCCTTCAAGAAATAAGTAATAACTTGACAGATGATATTCGTTTCATGAGCACAATTTTGACCGCGTTTGCCTCTAAATGTGGCTAAATAAGCCATCCACCATAAGCCAAACTTTCAAAATTGTAAGATGTCTTTCAATACGTCACGTAAATGCAGCGTCGGAAACATCTGGCTCAAGCGCACACTTTGAAGGGCTTGGCAGTCGCCGATTTCTCCTTAACCAAGTGTCTGTGTACCAAGGTGAATTTTCTTCTCGAGAGTGTGTGTTTACTGCGGCTACTATTTTCGTGTTTCCTGTTACCAGGTACTCGATGCATTTTCAGACAATACCGGTGCCACTTTTCTACACCTTCAACCTCACTTCAACTGCTTTCTTGCCCTTATAGAATTCTACAAAACGATGTGTGGTGTTAAATTTGACCCCCGCGTAACTAATCCTGCCGAAAACTAAGCAAGTGAAACTGTCAACAGGCTAACAGATATTCCATCTTAAATCCCCCGTGTTTACTGCTCCTTTTGAGCGAAATGTCGTCAATCGATGTCGAGGTAAAAGTTGACGCACTTTTCGACTGACGGGCTCTGTTCTCCCTGCTTGGATCTCAACACTGACTTGCGTGAGTTGGGAACACATTGTATGCGACAATTCCGCCTTTGCCTGCTCTTTCACGCCCATACTTCCAGAATCTTTTTCATCTCATCTTGGTGTACAAAAATATTTTTCCTATCGTAAATTGTGACTCGATCCAATGAAGGTTAGTTATGTTGATGAGGGATGAGAGAGGATTGTGAAAACACCGTTTAGCTTGTTCCACTCTTTCAAAACGTGAATTTTATCCAAGTAGGCAGTCTGATCGTCAACGTTTCACCTATAAAGACCATCCGCAGTGGTCGATCGACGCCACTGAAGACGTGTCACAACAAAGCAGATCAGTGTTGCAGAAAAGTTTCGTTTCAAAGAACGTTTACAGGCGAACCGGAAGACATCTGCGAATCACTCAGCTTCTTTGTGCTGAGCATGGATATATAGACGCAGTATACAAGGAGAGTGGGTGGGACGCAAGTCTGTTTAGTAAAACGTGGCAAGGGTTGGCAAAATGGCTGGAGTGGATGGCAGGATGTCGAGGGTAGAGAGGCCAGGGGGAGGGGAGTGTTGGGAGGTGGGAGAAAGACTGTTTCGGCAGACAAAAGGGAGGGCAGCAAAAACACATTGTCAGGAAATCAGGCGACGACAACCGAGTTGTCGACGCGAGGGGGGGAGGGGGCGCGTGCGCGCGTAACAAGGGTTAACGGGAAAAAAACCAAAAGCCGTTTTTTACCATCAGCAAGAGCAGTGACGAAAAATAGAAAAATATGCGTCCTGCGAAAGCAGGACATGGGGGCGGGGCGGTAGGTCTGACGGTAACTAAAGCGTCTGTTTTGACGCGTGACAGTGCGATGCAGGTGGGGGTGAAAGCATAGAGGCGGAATGTAACTCGTTCCAACGGCTCCATGAGAAAGCATTGGGGGCGGTTAGTTATTACGGCCATCGTTGGTGTTCCCGGGATGGTCGTTACGCATTTCGACACTCGAGTTGAAGTCGCCATTTTCGGTTCCACTATCCATGGATTCTCCTTCGTCCACTTTTTCCTCATCTTCATAATCCACTTCTTTTCCTCGCACCACCCCATCATCTTCTTCCTCCTCCTCCTCCACCTCCTCTTCATCCTCCGCCTCCTCCTCATCGTCATCATCTTCACAAACCTCCTCGCCTTCTTCTTCGTCTTCAGAAAGCTATAACACGAAGACAGTGGTGATACAAACTGCAGTGACGATGAATAAGCCAACAAAAAAGTCTAAACTTACTGGAGTCGGAAGAAACTGTCTGGCTGCGTCCAGAAGCTGCAAGTACGCTGTTGCAGAGGGTGGTGGAGAGCGTTCCCACACCCCAAGGACACGACTAATGATCTGCAGAACAAAAAGAGGGAAGATCACGCGTGATGGACGAATGCTCGGAATGGAAGAGGTGGTCTACGCTTGGACAGACACTTACGTCAGCGAAGTAGAGACCCGCGTGCCTATGGGATTCGAAGAATTCCCGGAAGAAGTCAAATTTAACCACCATGTTGGCCAACGCGCGCAACATGAGCATCCCCAGGGTACCGAGTGTGTGTGGTTGCGATTGCTCGGTTAGAGTGAGCACATTGTAGATGTTGTTGCCTAAAACGCAAAGGAGGTGTGGAAATCCCACATGATGTTTACCGAGATAACAAGAGGGCGAGGCGCGTTAACAGGGGGGGGAGGGAAAGCACGCTAATGCACCTGTAGAGCCCCAGTTGCTGAAAGCTTCACTATAAAATAGCACTACCACGAAACTTGGAGTACCATCTGGACTGGTTACACAAAGCAAGGAAAGGCGAAAGAAGTGAGAAGAGTTAGATTTGTAAGAAAATTAGCTTAAAGCAATGTGCTGGTGGCTGTGTCAGACATTGGCAACGAACGCACTACTTGTTTGATTACGGCGATTCGGCTTAACTGGATCGTCACCTAGGTTGAAAGCGAAAAAATCGATTAACGGCCCAACCATAAAAAGGGGGGTGGGGCTGTGTGTCAGACGTGTGGTGATGAAACGAAAAGGCACCGAGTTGTGACGTACTCAGGAATGCATAGGAGAGACGATCCTCTTGGAAGGAGTCGAACACCGAGAGGGCTTCCATGAAGACTGGGATCGCGAGCTCCGAATTCACCTCGGGGTTAGCAGAGAGGTGACGAGGGAAGATCACAGGCAGGAGCTCGTCGATGACACATCTGGAGAGAGGCGCACACTCCGTCGTGAGTGTCTGCAGTGGTGAATAAACAAAGCACGCTTAAGAGCTGGCGCTTGTGATGACTTGAGATTGAAAATCAAGTGAGAAGGGCGACTCACCTTGACGAGATCGATAATGGGGACGAGACTGCATTGACTCAGACAGCTCACGAAGAGCATATGAAGCAGTTTCTCAAGGCTGCGCTCATCCAGGACTTTTCGGAGAACCTTCGAGGAAAGAGGGCACTGAGGGAGCTGGTGGTGTCGCAAGGCGATTGGTTGGGAGTTGCGCAGCAGGAAGGTAAGCAAATCCAGGGCGGTATTGAGCGCGGAGGAGAGCACGAAATTGGAGGGGGTGAAGTTGAAAAGTTGAGGTTTGAATTCCCCGGTTGACACGTAAGCAGGCGACTCGACTGGGGGAAGGGACGAGAGGAGGCTGGTGGGCGAGGACGTGGAAATAGACGAACGGAAGGACGACTGCTCCAGGGCCAGGTGGTAGGTTGCAAGAAGGCGAATGGAGTGGTCAAAAATGAGGAAGAATTCATCACCGAGAGCTTGGCAGATCGCGCGGTAACCCTCGCATGTAGTCAAGTTCACGGTTTGGTTGGCAGCGTGGGAGGAAAGAGGGGACGATGTGGATGAAGAATACTTGTGTGGATCACGCTCCAATAGACAACTAAAAGGCAAAACGCGCAGAAGACGGCAATGCCAAATATAGACAATGAGTGCTAGGCCGAGGACGAGATGAAGTGGGGCTTACGTAAGAAGTCTCGAATGCACATCTAGCTGCAGTAAATGCTGCACAGCTATTGGCCCAAGGTGAGCGTAATCAAGCAAGAAGGAGAGCACTTGTCCGCCCTTGCTTCGGTTGGCAATCAGCGTTTTCTGGTCGTACACTGAAGCTGACCAATAGACACCGGATGAGGTCACCGGTCCGTAGGTGGTTTCGGTAAACGTCGACGCTGATCCTGCCGCCGTGAAGCAATTGGGGAGTTCGGAGATCAGAAGGTGGATAATGAAGTCATGCAGAGGGAGCTCGGTTGTGGCAGCGGAGGAGGAGGCGATGGATTGGTTGGTGCTGGAGCCGAGGGAAGCCGGAGAACGGCTGGAGGAAGATGAGGGGGAGGGGGTTGACGAGGTTTGGAATGACGCCATGAAACTGGGCTCCCCGGAGGAAACGAATTCAGTCAGCTCTTTGTAGGCGATGTGAATCATCAGAAGGCCGTAGAGGAAGCGTACCTGGAATGAGATTTAACGAACATGACGCTGTGGTCGTGACAAAAAAGCAACTGATGGTATTCAGCACTTCTAACCTCTGGATATGGACACCGGAAAAGGAATTCATAAACGTGTTTGGGGTTGGAAAGAAAGGTCATCTGTGAGAAGGCGACTCGAACAGAAGTGTCGAGTTGAAGCAGCTCAAGGAAGGGTCGAATCCAAATACTCCTAGAAGACATAAAGACGATTAGCTCCTTGGCAGGAAGTGAAGGAAGGAGGGAGAGAGAGAGAAGGCGTCACACTTACGTGTTGTGCTGCTTCATGTGGAAACGAGAATCAAAGCAGAAGTGCACGAGTAACTTCATCAGAGAGTTCACCGGTTCAAAAGCCTCGACGAGTTCATGATTACGCTGGAAATATCAAAGAAGCGTCAGAAGAGGGCTTATCGAGGTAACGCATTGGGTTTAGCACATTTACCACTAACTCAAATCACGACCAAGGTGAATTGACAAAGCTCCCAGCCAAATGCACACAGAAAACACACTGGACCTTTGTAGACGGCTCGCTTGAAGCCACTTTGAAGGAATCATTTGACTTACCAAAAGGGACTCGTTGACTTGCACGGCGAGACGGTGCATGAATCGTTCGAACAGGGGGTTCATCACCATGCTGACGTGGAAGTGTTCCACGTTTTGGGCGTAGATCTGGCTTGCGAATTGAGGCGGACAAGGAGACAAATTCGGGGAGCATGGGGCTAGGAAAACGGGAAATGCGCGACAGTCACTATAAGACGCTGAAAACTCAGCTAAAATGGCATCGGCATTGCCTAAAAGTGCACTGAGGAAGCAGTCAGCTGACAAAAAGGAGCACCTGGTAACAGGAAACACGAAAATAGTAGCCGCAGTAAACACACACTCTCGAGAAGAAAATTCACCTCCGTAAACAGACACATGGTTGAGGAGATATCGGTGCCTGCCAAGCCCTTCAAAGTGTGTGCTTGAGCCAAATGTTTCCGACACAGCATTTACGTGACGAAGAAGGGCGGGTGAGCCTGAGTAGCTGTGTCAACCAAAACGGGAGCGCAAAAGAAATGCGCTTGACACGCGACAAACTCTGGATTCGCAGCCAGAACATTGGTGACTCGGACTATGGACACAAGCTACCGAATTGCTTCACTTGAAAGTCATTTCGGCGGTCACAGATGCACAAATGCCTCATCTCCGTGGTGACGGACATCTCACAATTTTGCGACTTTGGCTTGTGGTGGATGGCTTATTTAGACAGCTTTAGAGGCAAACGCGGTCAAAATTGTGCTCATGAAACGAATATCATGCGACAAGTTATTACTTATTTCCTGAAGGCCACGCAAACTGACCAGGTTCACGTGCGATTTGAGAAGAGCATGACGTCACCTGTTTGACAAAACGCAAATGCCAGGAATGGTGTGAAGAAAGTCGGTGTTGGAGATGCTTCCACCACAGTTAACCAACGCTCTAGTAGACCTGATGTAGTTAATGAGGGTCACATCAAGGCCACATTTTGACCTATTGAAGAAATTGCACAGAGCCCAAGTGCCTCACAAGCAATAATCGCGCCGAATAGATTGGACTTGTCAAGCACGTGGATATCTGGGTTGTGGGTGAATTGGGAGACATTTCCTCAACCACAGGGAATCAACAGTTGTGATGTGCACACCAAACACATCCCCCTTTTTTGAATGGAATAATCACTGGTGATGCAATACGACTTGTCTGCGAT
>UXSR01000456.1:0-32699 GCA_900604375.1 Mesocestoides corti
ACCACCACCACCACCACCACCACCACCACCACCACCACCACCACCACCACCACCACTGACATCGGTGTCGGGAATCAGCTTCACTTTACCAACCACACCGAGGCGGAACTCACAGGTGCATAGTTAGAATCAGAACTGAAAAGGCGAAAGGAACTTACAGCCTTTTGCACAACTTTAAAAAGACACGTGAACAAACAGGCGATTGAGGAACATTGAAGGTACCTTACGTGGATGTCCTCGAATGTGGTACGCATAATTTAAAAACCCAGTTAATACTACTTAACAGTACTAATTTACTAGCAATCCTTACTCAAATGAAAATCTTCGGCTTTAGAAATTTGGCTACTAGCGTTTAAAGCGGCGCGCCAAAACCCAAACACCTACACGCCTAAGTATGAGCAGATTTTATTGAACCACTCGGTACAAAGTAAGCCACCAGTTGGTACATTTGGACACACCCGAGAAAACCCTAAAGGAAACATGTGAAGTCGTTTCCGGGAAAGTGGCGGTTTTGGGGTTGATTATCCCTGTGCGATTTTAAAAAAGGTCGATGAATTTGCAGGAAAACGTAAACAACTGAGTGGTATTTCTGCAAAATTAACTCGAAAAAGTGATGCACGCAAATACGACTGTATCAAGTCAAAGGAGAGAGCCTAAATTGTTTGGAGGGAGGTGGTCACCGGTAGTAAACACCCAGACCTCTTTTTTTCCTACCACTTATTTAATTTTTTTTCGAAATATGGTGAATGCTAGTTACGAGAAAACTTTGCTCCCATCACCGACTGCTTTAAATGACCCCGTAGTACAACGATTCAGTGAATTGGCCTTTTGTGTGACGAATTTTTTGATAGTGAATAATTTATTGCAATTTCTCTCTGGTTTTTTACAATTCCGTAAATGCAATGCGGGACTAATTTTGACAGCTCGCTGTCCAACCAGCTAAATTTGCACTCGACATGACGACGTTTGCGTATTCTCGGATTTGCCCTTTTGTGTAACCGATCGCACAAATTAAATTTGCATGAAAAAGCAGCACACACGCAGATCCTACCTTTGCTGCGATTCTAAAATGCGAAAATTTGCATTTATAGCCGAAGGGCTGATTTAAGAATCAAACCGTCGTGAAGGTTTTCGATTTAACTGGGCCACAGTACCCGAATTCTCACGATTTTTTCAACCTATTTTGTATGCAAACACCTCTGCTAATGGTTCGGCCCCAGTTTGAACGCGCAAAATACTGCCGAAAACAGCTCAGCCCTTTTTGTGCCATTGAGTTTATTTGAGGAAGTTTCAGCCAGCCTAAAGTAAGCCATTTTTTACCTCTAGCCTGCCCCTGTGTTGCTTGCCGCAGTCTCGAAATCGGAATTCAGAGATTGCCTGCAACTGTTGCCTTCGTTACCACTGGGGGAGGTGGGCTGGCGCTCAGGTAAGCAATCGATAATTCGCGATACACATGCACACACTGCACTAATTAATCACCGGACCTTGGAATTGTTTATTTTACACAGGGAAAATGCGCCTAAATTCGAACAGGCTTTACCACGGGAAAATGTCGTCTCTAAATGGGTCCTTACTTGTTGCCTCCGTGGTGAGGTTCGTTGTGGCGGAGAAAGCTGCTTGCAAGCCCTCGCCAGCAGACGCGCGGCGCGTTTCTGCAGTCGTAATTTTCGTCGTCTGGATTTGAGACGTTTATGGTGGGACGTGGAGTCAGGGGGATTCGACAGGAACTGGTCGACAGCATGTTTAATTTCCAAGCCTCGCTCGGTTTTGAGGGAGGGTTTCAGGGAGAGGTTCAGCGGACACCCACGACTTCCAAAGCTCTAAAACATTATGCGTGTCAGCGATTTTAGTTAAAAACAGTTTTGCATTCTGGGTCAAGTGGTTTAAGTGCCGCTTTCTTAAGAGGATGATCATAAAATTTCGCTAGTGCAATTCCCAAACAACCAATATTGTCAGACTACTCTTTAACGAAGATGTATGCTGCCAAAATGACTTTGCAAATGGATGGCATATGCAGTCTTTCAAGGCCGAAGAATCTAAATGGGATTGAAGGCATTATGATGGCAAATTCACTTCCATACACTGAAGTAGTCCTGCCTGAGGTCCACCACAGTCGGGAATCAAGTATACACAAATTACTTGTAGCACTGGTTTGTGGACATCTTGGGCTATACGTGAGTAGCAAAATCCCGTCTTGTGGTCATTTTATTGCCGATATTAACGCCTGATATCTTTGTGAATCACGAGAACACTTCCCACTCCTCCTCTTCCTCTTCCTACCATCATTTTAGCAACATATTCAAAGTTGCCAATGACAAGACTGAATTCTACGAGATTAGAAGTTGATACAAGCGCAACTGACCAAAAAATCAGTAAACAAGTCCACCCAGTGTGTCAAGTAAACCACCAGTAATCTAGTCTAGCAATGATTTCGAAGTTGTTCTCTGAGCACAACCATATTATTTTCGGTTTTCCTCCCTGAATACAGTTGCTTTTAAAGAAATTGAAGTCTGATATACCTCTTGCATATCTTCTGAGTTCATGGATCCGTTGGCTTGGTTTTGTTGATGTGGACTCCTGTCTACGGGAGAACGTGGGTTGGGCTTCGAGAAAGACCACGGCGTCATAATCGGAGGCTGGATCATCTGAACGTCTTCTCTGCCAGGTGCTCCCAGGGAACCGTATTCCGCGTTCCCTTCCAAGGACTGGTGCTGCTTTCCAGGTTTGCTGAAATCAAGAGGTGCCATCGCTGGCCCCTTAAGTCCAGCCCCTGCCGATGCCGATGCTGCTACTGCCGACTGATCCGTGATTCCGTGCTTGTTCGCCTTGTGTGTCCGCAGGAAGTACTTATTGCAGATCCACTTGTTACAGATATCACAAAGGACGCGCATTTGATTGGGCGACTTGCGTGGAGTTGTGCTGATGGAGCCGTTTGAGAGGGCCCCCTTGGCAGCCAGACCAGAGGCGGCGAGGTGGACGGGGTTCCACTTGGTAGTGTTCACCATCATCCCAGACGTGGGTTGTGAAGGGGGCAATGGGGGCGTCGGGTACAGTCCGGGCGAGGATGAAAGCAGCCCCAAGGGTGGGGGCAACAGCAAGGGAGTGGTCGGGGTTGTTGCTATGGTTGCCAGATCGAAGCCACTACCCGCAGCGCTAACTTCGTTCACTGTACGTACAAAAAGACGGGCACATATCAGTCTCCTTCCTTTCACATGGAAACCAGACGCCCAATTAATGGAAGTACAGTCCCACCTCCCCTCCCTCCCTCTGCTCGTGGTCTCGCGGGCACAGAACCGTGATTGAATACTACACAGTCTGAAAACCGCCGACACCGCTACTGCAGGCGTGTGAGCGAAGTGATAGAAGACATGTGTTCGGGGCGAATTTTTTTAAAATGCCTTCTTTGGGTCTAGAACTCTTGAATGTCAGTGTGATGGCAACAGCCGCGTGCCTGTATTTTAAAAAGGTGCTTTCTTTAACATCACCAAAAAATTTCACTCCAAGTGTATACGTGGGTGAGTACGAGAGTTGTGTTTAGAACTTTCCCAGTAGTATTTAAATATTTTTACACATAATGTGTAGACCGAAAGCCAGATTTGCATAATACGAAGTGATCAAATTTGCTGATATGCGAAGCACTTGTGAGATTGCCGAATATATCAAAAGGCGGCGCGAAATGCTTTAGGCACTTAACCAAGAAGAAAAGAAGAATGTCAACGACAAAACATTCATTGAAAAGTCCAGTTATGCGAAATGTCTAATAACGGCATGCCAGTGAAGTTAGAGATGGTCAGCATTAATCGTAGTTCCTCGTGCACGTCATAGCCGAAACAATTGCTTTCCTTCGTGAGATAACCCATATGATCAGCCTTAGGGTAAATTTCGGCATTTTATTTACGCTTGTCAAGTGGCAGAAAATACTACTAACACCTTCGTAGACATTTGTACAGAACCAAAAATCATTCTAGTAACGGTTGTGTCGGGTCGGTAAAGTACCTTGAGAAATCTGTTATCATTCGCAATCCAGTTGCAGAAATTTGTCATTTCTCTCTGACCTCTTCCGAAAAAGAATAGACATCTAATTACCTTATCTAATATGCACTGTCCCTCACAAAAAAACTTATTTAACCGCAATCTCAATATGAGCGTGCACAGGTAATCGCAGTAGCTTTAGCCTCTTGGGTTGTGAAAATGCCGTTTCGAAGTCATCCTCGTGATTCAGTCAAATGGAAGTCCTTTGCCCAGATCCATTTAATCCTGTACATTAAGGATTTGTCTAACTTACTTGAAATCGGTGGTGCAAGCATTCCATTCACAGTGTGGGTTACACTGATGTTTGGGACTCCTGTCTGGTCCTTGATTGCCGTTTCGACGGAGGTTGTTGACGGCAGCCTCATAAGCGAGGGGTTGGTGGCCTGAAACGCGATAGATGGTGGACTTCCTCTCTCTGAATTCCTACTTGGCGTCAACTTAGCGGTCGATATATCACTCTCGCCGCTGTTCTCCAGTGTTCGTGCACTCAGAATAAAAATGAAGAATGAGGGGTCTGTTGGACTGAGACTATGAACAGAAGTCAAGTGAGTTGGCAGGAACAGACGCGGTCCAATTGTCTTATCGCATAATGGGCAAGTAACCAAAGCGTTTGCCGCCATCAGTTGTAAAACGGTGTCCTTTTTTGGCTCTTCTTGAGTTGGCCTTGGGGTTTCTTGCGGGAACGATGAGAGATGTGGAGGCAACCATGGCGGGAGGCTTCCCAGTGGAGCTGGAAATTGGGGGGACAACATGGGAGTCATGAGGGAAAGAGGGGGAGGAAGAGGCTGAGGCAGACCTAAGAGATCCATGTTCTGCTTCGCGGTTTCTACCTGCGTTTTCTCAGCATGTTTGCTGGCTACTGATCGTGGAATCGGTCCACCTACTTCTTGAGGTGAGAGTCCATGAACTTTAATTTTGTGCGTTCGGAGGAAGTATTTGTTGCAGAGTTCCTTTTTGCATAGCTCACAGGTGACGCGATCGGCCAACTTCGCAGCTGCCATGCTTGACTTGAAAATGTCGAGAGTTCCAGTGTTTGGAGTTTTTGAAGAGACCGTAGAATTGACAGCTGGACTAGGGCCCGTTTCGGTGGCAATGATTGGAGGAATAAAGGTAGCATTTTCGCTCAACTCCACTCGAGAAGACTTTGACTCAGACTTTGGAATCCAAACGGGAATCTGGTCTTCTTCAGAACTTGGGTTTGCTTCTCCCGAATTCAGAATACGGATAGCCTCCATAGAGGGCCTTCGGACTGAAATACCTTCGCCAAGATGTTGGGAAGTGATAGATGAAGACGTAAGAACGTTCATCCACTCAATTGTGTTAGTGGATGAGGATTTATCAGACTGGTCGTTGTCATCCGATTCTCCTGAACCGGCCTCACGCTTCCGGATTTGTGAAAATGGCTCACTTGCAATCCGATGAACATCACTCTTGTGCTTGCGTAGGTAGTACTTGTTACAAAAGTGTTTCTGGCAGAGCTCGCAAAAGTCCTCATCCTTGTTTCCATTAACGGTTGGGTGGAGGTTTTTAGGTGGTGGAATCATCATGAAAGGGTTAGGGAAAGGAAACTCGCTGGGCGGAGTGACAGACGTATCAGATAAAGGATTCACCAGGCCTGTGAAGAGCTGCGATGCCATATTCACTTCATCGCAGTTACCGTTCAAGTCAACTTTTGAATTGGGCATAGAAATGGGTGGTTCACAAACCCAGGTAGGTGACTGAGAGTTAGGTGAACTCAACATAGCCATTGCGGTTGCCAGAAAGTGATGTCTCAGTTCCTCCGTTTCCCTTGAACTGTTTGCTTCCATCACTGGCAGTCCCATTGCAGAATGCTGTTCACTGAATGACTTCATGAGTGCGAAGACCGCAGATGAGTCGGGGTTGAAACTGTTATTAGTGTCAGTCATGCTACTTCTGTCTGAAGGAAAAGAGGAAGCCTAGTTAAATATACTTAGAATTGTAGCCTTATGTTGGACCCTATCTAAGGTTTAGTGGTTAATGTTGAACATCACCTGCCTCCAAAGTGTATCGATCGCCTCATATTTAAATGCAACGTGAATTTGTCAAACTCTTCCAGATATATAACATTATTTGCTTACTTCATAAGTTTACGAGGCCAATAAACTCGACTTTTGTATTTACCTAACCCGTCTTATCGGAAGTTAAAGTCTCCAGCCTAGGCGCTAAGAGGGGATTTCCACTAGACCACCTGTGGAAAATTCCCAACGGTTAAAACTCAATCACACCAGGTTCCATAACCCCACACCCACCAAGCTTAACCTCTACTATTTCGAATGATAATTTATGGAATAATGAACAACATGTTATGTCCACGCGGGAATAAAAGGAAATGTGCTTGTGTGGCTGCACAATCATTTGGGTTAGCAATACCTGGTGAAGCGAGACATTGTGAATGAAAAAGGGTTTATAATAGGCATCTGTCATGCATTCATCCAACGAAGCCGTTCATAGCAAAAGCTGTATCAACGAATTAACTCCACATGTATTACTTTAATTCATTTGAAACTATTGTTGTGATTGAAATCTCCGTAAATTCTACGCTAATTTTATCTAACTTTCTTATTTAGCTTAATTAGGTGTTTTAAAGATCTATTCCCCTGTATCATACCCGAACACAAGTGAGTTTAAAAAATTCGCGCAACCTTCTCGACACACCGAATAATTCTAATAGAAAAGAAAAAAGAAGGGGTAGAATTCGAGGGCTGGTTCATTGTGGTGCCTAGTTGGGTTAAGTTGCTGACAAAATAGCTAAAATCTGGTATTTTAGAGTTGCTGTGCTTCTCCTTCAAGGTGTTTTACTTCGTTTAAATGCTCAGCAGATCTCGCCCATTCTATAAATATGGCGTACATCAGGACTTGGACATTGGCTTGAATGGAGTTCGAGTCAGGCAAGTTGTCTAGTCTGTCTGATAATTACATGGAGAAATCACTACTAATGGCCTCTAAAATCAGTCTTCACCTAGGTGTTGGAGTGACCCACCGCCTTCAATACACTGACCAATTTCTTTTGGTTTCAAAAATTTCAAAACCACCCTTATCATCGCATGTTGGTGAATTAGACGATCTGTACCTACTATAACCCACACTGGCATAAAATCGAGGTAACACCACGGGGGTGGCAACGCCTTGAGACTTGGCTGGCCACTTGAGATTGACCGCACCACAAGTTGGCTTTCGCATTCATACGCCGTGGAGGCGGCTGTGTTGATGAGGATGGCGAAATTGCTGTGAAGAATGATCATTAAAAGATGTTTATCTAGTTGGCTCCTTCCTTCCAACCAACCCAGTGATGCCACGGAAGGTTGTTTCATTTTATGGTTTTTGGATGGTTCCACTAATAAAAAATTCGTCCTTACTTAAGGTTAAACATAACACGGGGGTTCACTGTAACACCAACCACTTGGAAACACTTTCATCAAAACTGCAGTTGCACCAGAGGTGATAATTTCCGCATGTCCGGCGTTACTGCGTCCGAGTCAGGTGAAAAAAAAGACAAGTGAATGATTTCTTTACGTAATTAAGACAGGTTTGTATTCATAAATTGTCCAACAACTAACATCGACGTCGTGGCGGCTGTAAACTCAGAATGAATCATTTAGGTGGTGGTTCACAACTGCGCTTATTAGTTGTCAAAATCTGCCACCAGTTAATTTGACGATGGTGTAGTGAAACATGGACACTCTCCTCTTCCAAATGTCAAAGAGGGAAAAAGTGCCAGTGAAGTCATCTGGTTTTATTTTAGTCGAAAAAAAATCTATTTTTAACGATTTTTCAATGGTTAAGACATTTCAGTAACAGCAGTGATCAAAAACATATCATTTGCTTCTGTTCTGCTTTTGATTCCTCTAACCAAGATTATTTTTAGTTCACCCTCCCGAAATTTTAATTTTCGTGATTATTAAGGAATTTCTGCTGAAGTGTTAGAACCAGTGTTTGAAATGCGCAAAAAACACAAAGCAAAATTTTTTTAAAGTTCTTGGATGTTGTTCAAACAAATCGAGTGCAAAAACTTGTGTGCCTGTGTGGATTGCAGGAGTTGATCAGCCAAGAAGCTCTAGACAGAGATTTCACCGCCAAAGTAGAGTTGGCTTCTGAAGTTGCTTCATCTGTCAAAACTGCATTCACGCCTTCAAAATACCACGCTCTCATAACTAGCTGTAGTCTTCGAGCAAAATGAGAGTTCATTTTTTAGTACGTTTAACATTTCCTGTTTCATTTCCTTCGATTTCACACACTTTGAAGAAATTTTATCGTGGTTTATTGCAATTCCTTTAATCCCGCTCTCCCACCCCACGCCCTCTGCTCACACCCACGAGCCTTCCTTTTAATTAAACTACAATTAAACGTACCAAAAAGCGCATCCCGGGCACGCGGATGTGCGGGTAAATGCCCTGCCTCCATCATCTATCAAACCCCACTCAAAATTATAACTTGGTGCGGTCCTTTACTGCGGCTATCGGGGTGAGGGGGTAGTTAAAATTTTCTTTAAAGGCCCAACACGATTCCTCAGTGCGTGTGTGTCTGTCAAATACGAGGACTTTGAAGTTGCCTTCTCGTCCCCACAAGTGCCTGTGTCGCACGGAGCAGCGACGTTTTTTCTACCACAAACACTGCGCTAGTGATTGCGTGAAAAATGCAAAATCTTCAAGGCCGGTGGACTGGCCGGTGGGCGACTAATGAAGGGGGTGGCGGGTTTTCGGCTTTGCGTCCCCACTTGGAGAAGAAAACTAGTGGGCTTATAAATTGCGAGCACACACGACGGGAAATATAAACTTGTTGGTGGCATTTCCGGCATTCGGGAAAAGAGGTGGGGGGTGGTGCATTGAATCACTTCTGTGTGGATATAAACAATGGAGGACGACGAAGTGGGACGGCAAACCCCTTTGTGCACCCCTCCGCCCCTTTAATCTGCACCTCCGTGCACCCTAAATTGCCTCCAAGGAGGCTTTGCACAAGGGCTCCGAAATTTCATCCACTTTTTCTCTTTCTCCAGTTAGTTTGCGACAATGAAAAACAACGGACTGAAATGCACTTTAAATTGGCCTCCATAGTGCATTTATATACTGAAAAACCACCAAAACCGACAACTACAGGTTTCTAATAATAACTCACCAGTTTACATTTAAGGGAATCTAATAATGCTCCAACCACTTAATGAGTTTTCAATTCAGTGTCTCGACAATTTGCTTCCTTACTTGGTCGTAAAAAAACTAAAAAAATCGCGATACCATGGTACAAAAAATGAACTCTTAAGCTTGACGCGAGGTCCTGTGATGTGCCACTTTTCTTTCTATCCCCAAACAGAAATTCAGGTTTAATCAAATTTACAAGGATAACACACAAATGTCAGCCTGATTTGATTCGTCAGTTTCTGCTACTGAGTCTCAGACCTCATTTGTCAGAGAAATGCTGTCCATTATTTCAATCGAGCGCCGGGCACAACCATGGAAGTTTGTGCTGGGCGTTGCAGCACCACGATTTACAAGGAACTTCTGCTACATTATTAAGTCGTTTCACATCCCGACTCTAAGGGCCTAAGTTAGCTGTTTGCATTTGTCTGTTTGTGAATGACCAGAAAGTCATTCTGTTGTGCAGCCGTTTCACGACAACCAACAATATTTCTTATTCAGGTTGCATCTGCATTTAAACAACCTCCATCATTTCCAAGAAATTTAATTCTTGTGTCATTTTTTAGCTATACCTTCGGTACTGTGAAGGGTAATGGTGTGGTAACGCGCATTTATTTAATGTTTTATCGTGTTCTTGGAGATATCTAGTCACACTTAAACAAAACCTAATCAATTCAACGTTTGGGAATAAATGAATAATTAGACCAACTAAGAGTGTGACCGAAATTTCCTGCATTAAATTATCCCAGCCCCACCTCCATTACCCTCGATCTTCCTATGAAAAGAATCATAACTCCAGCCCACCAGTGTATTCCTCCAAGACGTGTGTTGAACTTGGATGCAAATTTGCGTAATTTGCATTCAGCGGTGTCGGATGTTACCTCAGATGGCACCCCCCGCACAACTCCGTCGTTCAGAATCGGGCTCAACGTCGTCCCAGACAAACTTGCTACACTCTTAGTGGGTTAAATTTCATGACGCGTCATGTACCAAGTCTAGTTCATTCCAATAGACGACGGTTTTCTGCTGTTCAGCCGAATCGATTCAGCGATTACGGCCAAGTGAGGCGCAGAAGGGTTCGGAAAGGTCCGGCAGATTTTAAGGACAATATTTAATTCTCCCTTTCCTCCTCGTAGTGGCATCCCGTGGTAATCAGTCCCAAAAATGGGTTTTGAAAACAAACAAAACCATGAGCACGCTTGTTCACCAAACAGAGAGGATCACCTTCAGTCAGATTGGGCTTTCGCGTATCCCAAGTAGAGCAATACAAAACCTCGCAAACCCAAAGAGTGAGTTGAGTTGTTGCCCTGGAGCAGGCAAGTCATCTTCTACATGGGCATCTTCACTCCACTGGCCGACTGTGGTTGCAGTGTCACTGAGGCCCATATCGACACCATCCGGAGCCGTAGTAACTCTCAGGTTTAACGAGGGAGATTGGGGGTTCGATTTTGGGAATGCATTTATTTCGAGCCCCTGCAAAATCCTCTCTCCTTCCACATCCCTCAGTACATTCCCGTCAGTGATAAATGCAAACATTGATTTCAGTTACTTTTGCTTCTTTTTACAAGGGACACAGTACATTTTGCTGTTTTGTCAGTTTTTCCGGCCAAAGGTCAAATCGTCCAAATTCTCCCACTAAATTTAGGAAAACTTTGGTTGATGGTGGAGAGGGGCGTGGCACGCACTGCAGGCTTCAAAAAAGACGTGCACATGTCTTCTGTTTTGCTTGACAGACGCTTTGTTCCTTCTCCCTGACTGAACGGAAATTAGCATTTAGTTAAATGAACAAAATTCAAGTAGTCATAACCATTTAACTGATTATTTGTAGGACTTAAAGCAACGACTCCCAACCGACTTTCGACTTTGATCAATTGATTTAATTTTTCTACTTTAAATCGTTAAAGATTATGGAATCCACGAAATGTCCTTCCTAGTACTGAAAAGTTCTCAGCTGGCTGGACGATCTTTGTTTTAAAATTGGCAACTACATCGGTGAATCCCAAATCAAAGATCCGTTGAGAGTTCTAGCCTAAACCTTTTTGAATGCTCCGTTAACGGCCTGCCGATACTAGGGGTTCGACGGATCGACTACACACTGACATCGCCACCGCGACGACGAGGTGCCGATGAGGGCTTTTACCAACCAAGAATGCATTCATTTCCGCAAGTCATCTACGTTATGGCGATTACTAATTCCAAATGTAATGGCTTTATACAATGTTTAAGTGTTATTTTTCCATCAAGTTCATTCCACGTAAACCTTTCAAATGCGCGTTAAAAGGCGGCAATCAGTCTTTAGTAGAATTTAAACTAATGTCATCAAAATAGAAGACTTAGTCTAAAAGCGCCAGTAACATGCGAGTGCACCAGTACACTATTGTGACATTAAATTTCCATTATTCCACCTCGAGTAATGACTGAAACAATTTCGATTGCGATCTTTATGTAACAGCATTTGGCGTTATTATGGCGGCACAATAGCGTATTTGCGCCTCTTTAAGATGACGACTCGGTGTCCCCTCAAATCGCCACTTCTAACTCGAGGTGGGTGAAGGCTTAATCGACCGAACACATACGTTCGTTAGATATCTGCATGAGGTGGGTCAGCAACAGGAAATCGGAACGGCAGGGCCTGTAGTTATCAGGCCGGTCTAAGCCGATCTTTTCATCGTGCGAATGCAAAACAGGTGGCAGGGATCACACTCTGGTGAGCCAGGTAAACAGTTTAACCTGCACTAAATTGGGGGTGGGTGAAATCCTGTGCAGATTTATGACACAGAAAGAAAGAAATAAGTGGACAACCACCACCTGTGGAGCCAGCTGTATGTAAGTCTTCTGATATTAGGGACTGATGTGCTGCTGGAGAACTAATTGTGCACTAAAGACTAGGAGAAATAAATCCCATCTCGTTGGAATAACGGCATTTCTCCCGTAAAGCACTAAGTACACAAGCACGTGTGTTTGCCCCACTAACACTATTGCAGACCTTGTCGAATTGAAATGAAAACAATTACTGTTACTACAAGGATTCGCTTGTTCAAATTTTTCGATCGAAAAAAATATTGGTACGAGTTGTTGAGCTTGCGTAGAGCATGCAATTTGGTTATGGACTCTTCAGACGCTGGGTTGAAGTGAAACAGAAAGGGCGCAGGGTTGCCAAGTTTGAAAATTATAATTCCATATGAAATTTAGGATAGATAAAATAAATGAGGTACTTACCGAAATCCCGTTAGAGTTCCTCTGAAGTTAGGGTGTTGCCACGGGCAATGAATTGCACACAAGATAAAATGAAGTAGCGAAAACGAGTCACAAATACTCAAATGGTGACCGGAAAGACGGCACTGTCGAATCAAATTGCCTGGCCAATCGTGGATCTGTGTGTGTGTGTGTTGATTGTTTGTTAAAAGGCTGTCTGTACGCGCGCAGTGCACACACGTTTGCATTTAACGCGCGTGCGCCTTTACTTCACACTGCACAAACTGTAACAGCAACAGAGGACGAGCGAAAGAGCAAGTGTGTTCAAACGCGGATTGTCGCGTTATCTCCTTTCGTCTTTCCACCAATGTGCCCGCGCGTGCGACTGTGACCGCAGAATTCCTACATCGTGATTGGTTCACTCACCTCCGCCCGCTCATGTACGTGCGCACGCATTTGATGCGTGCGTGTGCGTTATCCACAGGTGGATGATACACCTCTTGTGCATGCCCCCTTCTTACTCGCTTGCGAAGGTTACTTACGACGTAGTGATTATGTCCACAAATCTGACCAGCAAAATCGTAAAAAAGGTTATCGCGAACTTTACCTCAATCTTTCTAAATGAATTCAAAACAGCCGCGTTTATGGCTCTACAATTTCGTCAATGTAAACCCAGCTTAGAATAGATAGTTCCGTTTAGCCAAGCGACGTTAAGGAGGGACGGGTCGAGGAATCGCCTCTTTCAAGCCCGAGAAGTTGCCATTTCCGCATGGGCGACTGAATCAACGAATGCCTCGAGCCTCAAATATAATGGTCTTGCGTCTCCAGCTCGAATCCGCCGGTCTGGCTCTCATGCGATGTTAGTTTTCTGTTCGTTTTACTATTTCAACTCTTAAACGTTGTCTGGCCCACACCTCCTGTGAGGCCTTTAATACCGATTGTAGCAAAATTCTTACACTACAGCCGAACACCATAGAAGGTAACCTAGAGGTAATTTTAACATGCGGGCATTTTTTAATTCACGGCCTTTTCGCCTGACAAAACGTCAAGAGGGAGAGTTTTGATGTTGAGTTTATGTAGCTCGTGTGGGTTCATGCGCCAGCGTGATTACCACTGGATTGAGACATATTGCAGACATAACAGGGAATTCAAACGATGGGAGAAGCAGCATAACAACAATTTTATTGCAGCCCTCAACAGAAGCAAGGCTCTGTTGATGTGTAGTGTTAAGCCACCGCATTGAATTTCACCGGACCTCTCTTGGGGTTAAGAGAAGGACGGCGGCTCATCATAATTCAAACCTATTCAAATTACAGGAAGACACCACCAACTCAAAGAGAAATTCAAAACAGTGAGGAAATTAGAGTACTTCATAAAATGGTTGGCCGTTTTTCCATGGAATTTTTAAGAAAGATTTGTAGCAAAGCCATATCTATAGTCCAATTACTATTTCAAGGAATCCGTGTCTGTACATGATGAGGTCTTTTGGATTTAATTAAGCGACGATGAATGCAGTGCAGGAGGATTCTCCAAGACGACCCAATTTGGCATTTCAATGGGATGTCTGACGCACGGTTTAGCTTAAATTCAGACATGAATCGATTCTCAGAGCCTACCCCATTCGTGACTTCCGTTGTGATGTTAAAATGGCATCCCAAACAGGCGCTTACGGACACAATTTAATGAGCAATAATCTTGTGTGAAGGCGGATATCCATTGACTTAATTAATTTAATGTGACGCCGCAACGCCTGGTGATGTATTAGTGTTATGCATGGGCTGGGTAGAGTGGATTATCGGTAATGTGGTCAAAGACTGGTGTAACGCAGAGTGAGCACTTCGCATCAGACTTGGGCGTCTTTTCTACTGGCGAGGATGACAACAAGTCCTTGCTGACCCGTGTGGCTCTAAACGTCCTCTAACATTATGGACCTTCATTAGAGCGGGCAGTGTCAGGCGAATCATAATTTGCAAAAAGTGGAATATTTTGCATAAGATGTGGTGGTGGTGGTGGCAATGGCGGCGGCGGGGGCGGCTGCTATTCGTTTGCTTATGCAAATACTACAAAACCTGCATAATTCCGGTGTGAATAATTATCATATGCGCTCCCCGAACATAAGGAGGCACCTGTGCTCAGCCGTGCATCCACGCCCGTGTGCAAATTTGATCACACCTTGGACGAAACGAGAACAGGTTTGAGGTGGGTGCTAATTGAGTGGGCCTTAAACGTATTTCTGGTCGGTTTGGCATTGCTAAAGGCAACGTGGTGACACTAGGCATATCAGAATGCAAGGATTTGCTATCCACCTAACACTCATCTTCACTAATCGAACTTGATGAGAAGGCAGTCATCGTGTGTTTTGTTCAATAGTTCAGCTCCCGGTCTAAGTTCAAGTCAATTGCGGTGGCTAGGCGGACAGGTTTAAGAGGAAGGTGTGGGCAGACGACGACTCACTATGTCCGGTGGGCCGACAGGAAGGTCCCTCATCATGGCATTCGTAACATTAAAATCAACTTCGCGAATCTGGCTGTATTTTTTTGCTGCTCTTGCCAATCGGCTACTGAAGACCGTCCATTTCATCCCATCTGTGGCTACTCACAATTGCTGATAGGCTAGCAAGTCTAGTGTGTGCTGAAGCACGCTGGCAAGGCTTCCACCCATAATCGTAATGATAAGCAGTTTCATGCGACCCCAGAAAATTTAATTGTTGGTCTGCAGCTTTGATGGATAAGGAACACGGATAAAGCAACAAGTCTTGCCGTGCCAACCCTTCTCGGTGCGGTAACATTAATCAGGGCGATCGCCTAATCACCAAACAAACAAGTTCAATTCCTAAATGTTTCTAGACAGATTAATATTATGCCCAGCGAATAGGCACTTAAAGGTCTCGCCATAATTTCGCCGACTTTACAATTTATCACTGTGTAGAATTCTTCCCTAAAATGGTATGCGCTTGTTAAATCCTGGGGGCGCTTGGGTGTGTGTGCACACAGGAAGAGACCAGCAAACACGGCGTTTTTGCACGCAATGAAAGGATGGGGGTTAGACACCTTGGCGGTTATAAGTAGTCGCTTTAACCACCGCTGGGGGCCAAGTCATCCTATTCCTCTAGTGACAAGCCATTGCACCTCAATCGGATAAGTTTTCCGCGTGGCATAGAGAAGTCTACAGTACGAAGTACACAATAGACATGCTGATAATGCGTCAAATGGGAGAAATCCACAACGTTAAAACAACCAACTGCTTTTGACTAAAAAACTCAAAAAATTTAAGAACTTGGTAAATACCTCCCATGTGGGCAGCTTCGTCGTTAATGCGTGTTTCTAAGCTCGGTAACGCAATTATCACACATCTCATTGTCAACCAATATTTAGGTTCCCGCCTACACAATAATGTCTGAAAAGACGAATGACATGTCACCTGAGGCGAAGAAGTTCTACTGAATGACTAATTAATAACGTAGCTGGACATCAAGTAAATTTGACCGTTCGGCCAATTGTTGCTTCTTTCTCCATAATGTAGCAGTGAATCGAAGTTACTTAAAACAGTTCCTGAGGGAAGGCGAACTGCCTCAAAGCTCAAATTGTACTCCCAAACATGTCTTCAAGCCTGCTTTTCATGGATGCGACCCTGCGTGTAGTGCTCTGGTTCGGGTTCAGTTCCAGTTCCCCATCGTATCTTAGGATTGCGGCATCCAAAATCGCGGTTACCTTTACCCTGGCTACACGTGAGTTGATTTGGAGTTGGCCGAGTGCTTTGAATCCCTTTGGTGTCAAACTACGAATTCATTTGCACGATATCCTTAATCAAATGTCGTAAAACCTTGTGCATTTCCATAAAATCGAAATGGTTTGGTATCAAAGTTCCACGTTAATACCATTCATCTCAGCAGGACAACACTGTACTCTAGTCATGTCTGCAGCAGAGTTCTTTATGCGCTTAGTCGAAGACACCGGATCCTGAATAGGCGCCTGTAAGTTCTCCTCCTTCGAGGAATACTACAGAGGCAAAAAGTGGTATGACAAGGCACAATAATTGCAAGACGGGACAAAGCATAATGGATTCAGGCCATCCAAAGTGTGCTGTTTCCCTTTGTAGATGTCCTGACTGGTCGGCAGAATGATCGAATGCTGCCATATCAAAAGGCCTTTAATTTGCATGTGGATCCACACTTTGATGCATGGCGCGTGTATTGTAGAGGTCATTCCCTAGACTTGTGTATTTTCCATTTTTATTGCATGTAATTGGTATTTTTGAGGTAGAAGTGCCTTTTTGGTTTATTATACACCACTTCAAAACACTTTGGCAGTTTCGTGTGTGTTCAGCATGCGCTTACGTCCACCCGATGGCCGTTTTGATTGCATAGCTTTAACAACAACAACAACAATAGCGGCTGCAGCTCTCGTACGCAATGGAAGACACCGATATGAATGTTTTGCACCCTAAAAGTCACTGAATAAGAACGAAAGGATGAAAGGCTTTCACCGGCTTGTGGGAACGGATATAGGCGGGAATTTCTTCAGTGCGACCGTGTATGTAAACGGTCGCTTAAACTTGGTAAAGGTCACCTCGGCAAAGCATAAAATTGGGTCCGACATTTGCCGCTGTTGCACAGAATTTAGCAATTCTATTTAGACCCAAAACTAGTCTTTTGACTGATTGGCTGGTCGTTACAACTGGCTGGACTGGTTAGTGCCAGCGTATTTTATTAAAGCTTGCAGTCGTGATTCCAAATATTAGACCAGACGTCCTTATTGATCCTAATAGGTTGTGCAATATAAACTGAAGGAAAGTGAATGGGCGGAAGTGGTCACTGGCAGCGATTTCGTTAACACGCTTCACCCCCTATTCGATTCCTTAACACCACAAACTAGACAAATGCCGCCACCACCATCACATCTAACAAACCCTATCAGCGGGATAAGGTTGGGATCGCCGGCAACATTTTGTCCCACATTTCTATTCATTAGAAGAAATTCATCCCATTGTGGGTTCTTCTACAACCTCGCCCCACGAATGCTTGTCGCGCACTTTGTTCGGGTGGCGATCATCCATTTTGAATGCACGAATTCGAGCAGCGGCCACAAGCACGAGTTAAGCGAGTCCTTGCCCTACAGTTCCAGTGCTGTTTCAAAAAAAATTTCCAACTAACGCTAGAGTCTGCTTCTCTGTGAACTCATTTCCTAACGCCGAGCATCTCAAAAGGCTGCATGAACCATCATGGTCTGACATCCCAGCAAGGCAAGACAGCCATCACAAATCTCTGGTTGTGGTGAAAGGTGAAGACGCATCTCCCAAACAAGTGTATGACTATGTGGGTGGTAGATCTCTTCAGTTGTCAGAATCAAAGTTGCTATGGCATGGTTTCCATCTGTAATATATGAATGACGACAGCGCCAGTGAGACGAACATGCGTTCTGGCGCAATTTGTGTTATGACAAATATCAGAAAAAAATTAACTGCTTAAAAGAACCTGAGAATACTTTTTAATTTCTTCATGAATTCTGCTGACACAGAGTTGGTTTTGCGCGTTGTGCTCGATTCACACAAAGTCGACCAGCCAAAGTTACCAGTTAAAATGCAAAAAGTACACGGTATCTAACCCTTTCTAGTATGCATACGCCTCGTTTCAGATGTACAGATTTTCCAGAAAAAGAAACATGAGCACTATTTCTGTGTCCTTATTGCCTTGTCGAATTTTGTTTGTCATATTAAGCACAAAATGGACCTATCCGGTAGCTTTGTGTTAAATAACATCGAATTTTGATAAACCATGTAGTAATTAGTCTGAACCACCACATTCATACGGCCACGTTGGCGATGCGATAATAATATAATTACCGAGTTGAGCTCATGGTTGGTCGACCTAGGAGTTTCCCATTCGAGTTTGAGAGGCGACCAATCGAAGATAACAGATTCGCATTTTCAGCCGGCATGTTACACCCCCTTTCTGCACTTCCAAGGCTTACCTCAAGTCCTGTTGCCTTTGGGCTTGTGTGAAGTTGTGTGGCCAATGAAACATCTCTTCATCGTTGTCACCGTCGCTAACTGATTTTGTGCTGGGTTAAGTCAATCCAACTTTCAGGGGAAAACATGGCCAACCAGGAAATGGCTGACGGCAAGTACACGTGCTTCTTCTTTCCCACAGGGGTGAATGGAACTACGATGGGGTGTGCACACACCCCACAAGACCCACGACTTTATTCGCCCCGATGAAGATGAATGGCAGAAGCTGAAGGCCTCGTAGCACACGTGTCAGCAGCCAGTGCGCCTCTGCACAAATGGATTAGGCCCATTTAAAGCCTCTCAATCATTGTAATTCACCATTTCTTCTGACCACATCTTGATACGAGGGGTTAGGCGCCAAGTGAAGAGAAATGAAGGATGAATTAAGGCAAAAAGCAGGAACTGGTCAGAGCAATCTATCATTGACTAAAACAAATGACAAAGTTGAGCCTACTTTGATGTGTTCTGCGTGGGGTGCCAGTGCGCGCATAACGTGAGAACTTATGCTAAAAATGAATTATCCCATCATTTGCCAGTTGTGACTTCGGAGAGTGCTTTTTTTCGGATTCGGAAGGGAAAAACTGAGAATCACCATGCGCACGCGTCTATCTCCTTACACAGCCAACACCGATATATGCTACCACAGTAAAGTCAAAGTCAACAGTAGAAGAGGATGTGGGTGTGCGTGTCCCAACACAAGGAAAACCCTACAACGAAATTTTCCAGCCTGTGAGTCCGCTTCTTCATCTACTTTTGCAGATCTTGTCAGCGTGCTCATCAAAAGTCGCAGTGAACAATTGTACTCTGAAGTACCACCATAATAACAAGGCGATAACACCGTCACCACGATCACTCGAAAGTCTGTCCTTGAAGCTAGTCTGCCGTGGAATATTGACTTTCTTTTCCAAGAAAGATCGATTTTCCCCCAATGTTTCGGTGCCTCCACTACGAGACATACCCAGAGTCCGTTGGCGATGTCGGTAGTGGAGCGTTGGAGGAAAAGTAGGTGTCACTTTGAGTCTTCGGTTTGTCAGTCGATCTGTCTTGCACCAAAGGTCTCACACGACCTGGACAGTTTGGTGGTCCTGTTATAAGCGTTTTAGGGTACTCCTGGGATTCTCTAAATGCCTCAGCAGTCTACTTTTTCTCTAGCATCTAGCAGCGGATTGTACGATTACTTCCGATATCCTTAAAAGTAAGAGTTGCCAATTCATTGATTGCAACAATTCCTGGGATGCAATTGTTCCTTTACATTATTGGATGGACCATTATTTATTCGGCATTGTGGGCATGGGTTTTTGGCAGAAGCATGCTTCAGGTTTGGATGCTTAATGACAATTGCAGGTGCTTCAAAGCAAAACAGCTTTCTAGGACCACGTGCCAGTCAATTTATAATGGACTGCCTGATGATTACTATTTTTGCCATAAAATGGGAATAGTCTGTGTGTTTTACACTTGAACACAAATTTTTAGTGTGACAGTTTCAGTACAAACAGGGTTAAACCATTCCTGGTCAATAAAAAGCAGCAGACAAATGAATAGAGAGTAAGCAGACCTTGTCACTCTATTCGCAGAGAATTGAACAGCCCACTATTAGCGAGGCTACCCTTTTGTTACTTGGGGTTTTCACTACACGATAAATATACGAGGCCCGAAATAAAGGAAAGTGTTCAAAAGTTAATAACCAAAGTTGTTAACAGGCAAATAGGTTAAAACTGGGGAGAAGGTGATTATTTGCATTCCTTGTGTTACGAAGAGTTAATCAACCACGAGTTTCTCCTTGTGCGTATGCATGTCTATGTGGAAGGCCAAATAAAGTGTTAATTAGTCATTTACCTAGAGTTAACGCCATAGAGTAAGGTTAGAAATGTAAAGGCTTTTTTGATGAACGTTGAAATGACTTTCAGAAGGCGGCTCTAGTAGTTTAATTGAGTTCTGAAGCAGAAGAACGCGGATGGACGTGGCCGAGTTATCTACTGGCAGAATAGCTGACAGTTCTCTCCTTTATAGTGGAATAGAGGCCCAAAGGCTCGTGTTGTTGGCCTTTTAGCCGGTTAGATTTGCGTGGACGAGGCACCGATGAGTACACGGGGTTGAATTCATCTGCTGGTGGCAAGGTGTCAGGTAGTAGCTCGATCAGGTAGGAGGGCGGGGACTTAATTGGATTTCGGGAAACAAGCACTCTGACCATCTCAGATGAGTCTTCGACAAATAACATCCTCGCCTCTGTTAGGCGTGTTTAAAAGGCTCAAGATTTTCATTGGTTCTAGAAGTTTGGCGGATATCTGGTCCACTCCTGTCTCTTGAGTCCAGTAAACATTGGTACAAAGCAGGCACTCGTTTTTCAGACTAAAATACATCCATTTGCACAGATTATGCATCCTTTGTCCAAGTGGACGTGTCAGAATCCCAGGGGGGACAGGTGCCCCCGCTCGAACCCCAGTAAGTCGTAGAGTTGCCTTAAAGTGTGCCAGGTGGTCTTGAAAAGCCCCGAAAGCCCGACGACAATTGCACTCTACTCTCTACGTTTGAAGGTCAGTGGACTTTTGATGTTGTCCCGTAAGACGAGTCGGTTGTCTAGTCGTGGTTTCACATTCGTGCGAACAAGAGCGCATTGCATTACAAGTTATTATAAGCAAATTCTGTAAGGAAAATTAAAGCTTAGACCTTTTCGTTGATTTACTGACATCGAAAGCTGAATCAGAATGAGGGCGAAACTCTAGTGTCTCTAGATAGCCAGCAGCCTTCCTTTGGTTGATTTAACTTTCCCCAGGCTTGACATAAATGTGGAAAAACAGTAGAAATGAATTTTCTTCGGTAAAGTGACGACGTCAGCAGTTCTTAAAACCTAGCAGATGTTTTCCGACCTGCTTCGCCTCATCCTTAAAACCAGTCCGCCCATTTACGCTAACCCCCTTGGACCCATTCGTCCATTCGCCCAACACACTCAACGCATATCGACCCCCTCGCCAACGAGGCTGCAGGCAAACTGCAGGAGGAATTTTCCCAACCGTATAATGCGCGCAACCTCAGACGTCACACTATGCATGCGTCCGCACAAGCTCGCAGGATTAACTCCATTTTAGTGGGGCTGATCCAGAAGGGGTAGAATGAAAATCAACTCGCGGTGCGTGCACGTGCGCACAATCAAGCGCTTGGGATCGTTGGGATGAGAGCATCGAGTGCACGAATGCCCATCCACCGTACAAGATGCACTTCGTGCGTGCGTACGTGCGACCCCGTGAACGCGAGCGGTCGGATTAAAATTTTAATTCGGTTACATTTTAACACGCGGGAGACAGACGATTGGCTAAAATTTTAAGAGCGATGAATTTTTTCGCGTGCGCGTTGGAACAGTGTTTTAAAAAAATACTAGTCCAAACATGAAAACATAATAGAAAAGGGAAGGAATACTTGTTAATTAAATATCAAATCGTGTTTTATTTAAGTTGAACTGAAGAAAAAAGCAATACGATAGGAGTGGTGTTTGCCAATCAAACTCTGTGATATGATCCTTTTGTATACATTTACAAATATTGTTCATTAAATCAAATTTGTGGACAGAGTAATTAATGGGGATAGCTCAATGATACATGTAATCAGGTCAACACTAGTCTCCCAACCATGTGTTTTCATCGGTGAATAATTGTCAAACAGTACAAAGTTTGCTCGTGCATGAAATCTGGAACAGGAATATTATTGACAGTTTACAGAGCGTGGTGCGTAAACCCTTTTGGAAGGGAAATGCTTCAAGTGGAAAAGAAGCTCTCACGTGTGAATTAGTCTATTCTCAAGGCTCAAGTCCGGGACATGGAGACGAGACAACAGGTATTGATGGTAGTGGTAGTGAGGGACTGGAGCACAAACAGGGCGAATAAGTTAAGTGTCCATCGTAGTTCAACGTACACCCAGCCATATCCAATTTCCATCTTGTGAAGAGCATAGCTCTCTGACTCAGCCCGATTGAGTAGGCAAATACAGCACAAATTGGGCAAACAAAACGACTAATTCGGTAGTTAGAGGGATGGGATGGGGGGTGGGGGCAGGGGTGGGGGTAGGGGCACGAGGCGGTGCACATGGATGAGAGAGGGGAAGGTTAGTAGGCCGGCTTATCAAAAATTAAACCAAATCGCATATAGCAATTACTAAGACCTAGGGTAGTCAGAATCTGAGTCTGTGACGGGGACAGAGGGTGGAAATTTCCGCTTGCTGTTTTGTTAACTAGGTGTGTGAAGGCCAGAAAATACGCATGTGTTCACCCGGTGGCTGATGGCACATTGAGCCCACATTGTTACTCACGGTTAAGGGGCAGTTCCTGGAGATGACAGGGATAAAACAAATTCAAGATTGTGCAAAGCACAACCAATAAACTAAATTTCAAAACACATCCAAAGGCTTTTACCCTAAGGGCCTTATGCTGCCGTTCTGCAATGTTCAACTACAAGTTTTTCTGCAATGCAGGATGGAATTTGGTGCTCCGATTAAATATTTACAGCTACTTCGAAACATTTTACAGGTGTACTCTTTCAGTTTTTAGGGTCTCAATATAATGAAAAGGTGACATTTTGAAAAAAAAGCATTTTAAACAAGTTCACAAGGATGATCAACTTCAGTGCTTATTTGTGCAGCAGACAAATGCATCAAACCATAGATTTTTTAACAAAGTAGCATTGAACATAGAACCTATCTCACAGATTAAGAAGACACAATATGGCATGGCTATTCACCTTAGAAGGATATCAGATACTACAAAAAATGCTCAATGACATAATGTCGTTGGAAGAAGTCATTTTTGATGCGCGAATGATATATTACCGAAGCTGAGGCATTCTCTCGATGATTTAAAACCTGCTAGTGATTTTATACACATTTATCCGAATTTGGCTGCGCCGTAGCTTGTATGGTAGAATATTTCACCCAAAAATGAATCGACGGTAAAGGGAGAACTGCAGTCCAGCTGGCAGGAAGGAAATACGAGTTGCCCATTTATTATCCATCGTGTTTTCTAGCAACGTTTTTGGGCTGTGCCAACAAGCAAACACTTTTAGGCTGTCTGTATCCCAGATGCATGCCTCCGTCAATCTCCCATCTACTTCTAACTTTCACGATCATTTAGAAGTGACATTTATGCGCACATGCCTTGGGTCAATCACATAGGCAACAGGTAGAAAGGAGTGGAAGCTTATGGTCTCCAACACTACGTGTCAGTAGGAAATGTTTAACTTGATGAGATTAACGTAAGTGGAGAGTTCAAGGGGAGCAGTTGGGGCTCGTCTCCGTTACTGTGTTCAGCTATTCTTCGTCATCGGGCTCACTTAATGCAATATTTTGTGCTTCTTCGAAGTTGCAAGTCGGTCAGGAGAGCACCATCTTAGTCTCAACATATGGAAGCTTAGAATAATTAGCCAAACGGACGATTAAAGCGAAATTTTCCGCATTACGGGCGTAATACGAGGTAAACTGGAACCGAAGACAACATATTCTGGGTGAATAAACCACAGCTCTCCTACACTAACCTCGTCCAGATAACTTTTGTACGCTCATTGTGACACTAGACACCTGAGGCAGGTGAACCGAAGTTTGCAATAATCTCGCCTACATCGATCTCCCCAGTACCACCTTACACCTAAGGCTAATAATTAGTATCCGTGGTTTTGCCAACCACGGGTCTAATTTGAGGAAGTTCTATCTTTGCATCAATACGTGCTAAGTCGAGGCGTCAGCTTTCGTTTCCGCAAGGCGATTGTGTCGAGTGATTGTTCGAACCTCGGAGTCTTTGCGTAGAGCCAACAGGACGTGCTGGCAATTAGATCACCACAGCCCTCGAGTTAACAGGACTGGAAGGGCACATGTGCTCGCCCTGAAGAGGCTGCGCACAAACCCGGTGTAATTTGATACCTTTGGTCTTCCAGGAACATTTGGTCGCGCTCGAGTTTGTGTTGCTGACTGACTCATTCGCCTTCATCGCTTGAGTAGCTGAGGCAAGTGCAAGGCCCGGGGAACCCGGCAGTGCGTTTTGAAAGCAGGTGTCCGGCGCTCAGACGTATGCTCACGATTACACGTACATGCCCGTGTGACACCTGGAAGGAAAGGAAAATTGTAAATTGGGGCTCTCCGTGAAGTAGGACGGCAGGCAAGAATTCGGCAGCGGCGGTGGCGGTCGGTGACACGGTGGTATTGGATTTCAAATAACTAGCGACAAAATTTTGGTGTGTTTACCAATTAGCGTTGACACATTTTGCGCGCTAAAATGTCTGACTCTGCTTCACTTATTCTGCCTTTTCAAACTTAGCCACCTAAACACTGGATCATGGAAAATTGTAAATGTCACACACCTCCGATTCAAATGGTCCTACAATAAACTAACACATTTGAAATTGGATGTTCTTGCAACTTGGGCTACGATGACTGTTTTAACATTCATTTGGCAGTACACCCAAGCAATTAGTTACGTTTCCAAAATGGCTGCATTTGGTTTTATTTTATATCCACAACGAGTGACCAGAGAAGAAGCTCATTCATTACTGACAGGAGTCTTTAATGCCCACTTTCCGAAGATGGGTATTGTGATCTGATGTGTTTACTTTGAACTTTGGGATTTCCTAGAGTTGAATAGCCTTAGGTGATTAAATTAGTGCTTGCAGCTAAAGTGTATGCAGGTCTAGCGTGGGAAAAGTGTCCCTGCTTGTGGGCTTTTATTCGCCAGCGTTTAAAAATTTTGTTTGCTCGGCATTTCTGTGAAAATCGAACGTTGTGGGGGTCAGGACCATGTACTGTTCCAATTTTACGGGCAGATACTTGGAGTCTGAAGTAGTACGGAAAGAATCTAAGAAAAACAAAAAAGAATTATGCAACTTGTGAAATAAGATAAGAAATTTTCTGGTACTTCTTTTAAAGAGGAAATAAAGCGCATGATATATATATATATATAAGCCAGTTAATGCTACCTACCGTGAAGTTGTTTAATGGTTGTACAGTCAGAAAAATGGAACTTTAGTCGACGCAAATAACCGTCGCCAGAATGACTGGATCCTGTGCCACATCAAAGGAGATTATTCTTCGGATGATTACGAGATTTTGCGGCCACCTTCCCCAAAGGAAGCCACGAGGATCACCTGAAGTGGTTACTAAGAGAGCGTAGAAAAAACTAGCCACCGTCTTCACCTTCCATCGCCTCCTAACTGACCTATGACCCTAGTCTTGCTCTGATTCCTATTCTAACTACAGAGGTTTTTTAGGCAAAATTAAACTGGTTTCGAAGAAACTCAGCTAGGAATGTTCCTTTTATGTAAAAGTATCTATGCTTTCTTGTCTTCAGCAATACGCGCTTTGGCAAATCACATAGTTGTGCCCAACCTTCCTTCTTGAATAACTTCGGCATTGTTAAATATGGCCCTCCTAATCCAGTCAAGTATTCCCTAAGGTGCCATACTTATTACCCTCTAAACTGTTTTTCTGACTGCCTAGTGTTAGTTCATTTGCGACTGGTGCTAATCTCTGGCTAAGTCACCTTAGCGTAGCATTCACCACAATAGACAATTTAGTCAAATTTTCATAAGGGATTAAATAAAATAATTTTTGCACCCGGCATGCTTAAAACGTAGACAAACATATACACCGAACAACTTTGCTAAACTCTTCCTGCTCCATCTATTCCAATGAAGGAAAATTGCCAAACCCTTTCGGAACGAGAATTGAATAGACATTCTGAAACAATAAGCATAGGGTACACAAATGTCAACTGTTTTGGGGGAGGCAGATCTGTTGCCGCCCCCGAGGAGCCCTGATAAACCTCACTCTGCATTCATCTGTGGAGTTGAGTTGGGTTCGGCTCATCCATGACATTTTTTTGGAATGGCATTAAATGTGAGGCATGGGAATTGAGGCTGGGCTAGATTGTGCATGCTAGATTTCTTGCGCTTAAGATGCCTTACTTATATCTGTTTGCATTCCTATTTTATTCTACTTGATGTTAAGAATTTCCACAGCCTCGGGAATCAAGTATTATAAAATTTTTCGAAGTTATATTATCGCTCAAGCGCACTGCAAGATCCTGGGTTTAAGACGGTTTAAGTGAGTCTTCCAGAGCTCGAACTACGTGAAGGACTCCGTTCTGTTGGCCGAAGCACTTACTCCATGCGCCTCTATCAACATTCAAGTTAAAACGGCTCACACGCGAAATCAACAAAAACACTTGGCCACTAAGGGGTCGCGCAAACCACATTGAAATATTTCTGTTCGTTTATGATAAACGACTGACTGACGTGGTGCGCTAAGTCAAATCACTCTGACATCTACATCCACAGCAGAGTCGTAAGAGTTATTGCAGGAAAGATTGACGCGGTGAGCAGGATGAGTGGCTAAGTGATAACCTCAGACCGGCAATTGACAATACGCTTCTTATTCTTCTTCTTATTCTACTTCTTCTCCACTACCACCACCGCTACTTCTTAATCAGTGCCCAGCTGAGTTGGCGTGCACTCTGACTGACAAGAGAAGGCTTCGTTGTATTTCACACAAAGCTGATTTCTATCGCGAAGGTTTTCTGTAGTAACCTTGGGGAGACTGACAAATTGTGGCAGGTCGCAAACCTCAGTGCATGTCACAAAATAAAGGAGTCCGTGGATAGGGGGAAAATTAAGGGACAAACAGCAAGAGTCCATTGTGAGTAACAGTTCAGGTGAAAAGATGAGTCCCTTGCCCTGTTCCGGTGTCACAAATTGTGCCCCAGTCTTCAACTCTTTTACCACAATTAAATCAAGTAAAGACGTAAGATGATTATTATCCCAAAGTAAAATTATGTCATCTTCAAGGCAAATGTTTCCGAAAATACTTGGTGAAGCTTCATCTCCCCTCTCAGTAAATGCCATTTTCCCACACATCAGTTTCTAGAGTGGCTTCTTCGCAGTAACTGCTGTAAAAGAAATCATTAATTCACTATTTACCTTTTTAATCAATATTTTAATGAATGGATCTTTTACTAGGACCACACTGGAACCTAATCCTGATGCCATTCATCAGGCAGTTAACTTTGAGGGAATAAATAAGCCATTAAAGCAGTTTACAGGCTTCCGTACTTAAAAATTCGATTTTGATCAAATTTGCCTTATTTACTGTTGTTCCCTTATTTGATTGCCATTTGCTAACTTTAAATCACAATTTTACGCCAACAGCTCCTGTCCGTAATGCAACAAAACCATGAGATAATGATTAATTGAGGTGCATTAATCTTCCTGACCTATCATAAGTCTCAAAAGGCCATCGAGAGGTGCGTGGGCATAAACGAAGTCGGCTTAGTTTTCTGAAGAAAAAGTGCTGTGACACCACCAGCAGCAACAACAACAACCATGGTTACTATAGGCGGCAAGAAAGAAGGATTGTGGTGGCGGGTGGAGGAGTCGTTCTCGCTCCCCTTGCTAATCTCATTCATTTCTGCTTTTTTACAACCTGACGGCATTTTCAGGGTGCACACACACATCTCCATGCGTCCGTAAATCCCCAGACGAACAAGTGTTCTCTCGGGCCACATCTTGGCATGGAGTTTTTCAGCACCTCAAACTGTAAATCATCTTCCCCAACCCCAAGTGCCATGAGTGCACGTCCTAACAAATGACAGCGGAAGGTAGAAGCTCGTTGTCTTCTATTCTTATTGGTTAATCTGGCACGTAATTCATCAATCCCCACCACACTCAGTGCCAACGTTTATAAAACTTAAGCAATCGTGCGCATTGCAGTAATTAGCCTGCCACGAAATCCCAATGAGGCAGACTGGCTGTGCTGGGTGATTATATACATACCCATGTCTCTTCATATGTCGCGTAACTTGCTAGTACTAAATACACTAGTTCCTAATTGTTTTGTTGACTAAAATCCCTGCGCCCGGTGTTGGATCCACCACATCTTACTTTTTCCATTATGCGAAAAAAATTAAATTTGGGTTCAGGCACAGCATTTGCAGCAAAGGGACAAATCTTTTCGTAAGTACTTGGGTTTTATCCCATCCTAATACATTGTCCTCTACATTATTTCCAGAAGGTGCCTTTTACATGGAAGACTTATAAGTGCCTATTCCAGATCCGGTGTCTTCGCTTTCGTGCATAAAGAACTCTGCTGCAGACATGATTAGAACACTGGAATCTCGACAGAATGCTGCGTCGTTCTAATGAGATGATATCTGGATGAAGACGAACATCCACACACAGAGCCCTTACGAACAGTTCCAAAGGCTACCACAAGACTACGAAAATGTGGCTCTGGTATAAGCAGTTGTGGTAAAATGCTTCGTAAGTAAAAGGCGTCGTGAAACTCTTTGGAGTTCCTTAAATGGATTCGAAACAAGTGTCTGTCTGTGTTGTTTAATTAGACAAAGCCTTTGGAAATTACTTGTCCTCATTCGTAGTACAACGAAAGGAGGATTTTCTTATTGACTGGGTAAAATGTGGTGGTATATGTTTTTTTTGTTTTTTTGTTAACGTCTGAGGTTTTGGATTTAAAAAAATGAGGTAGGAAGGCCTTCGGAAACTTGCAGGACGTCGAAAAAACTTCTATTCATCGATCTAACTCTGAAACCCCAAGTGCTAATTCGGGCTTCTCCTGGTGTCTTCCCCCAGCTTTATTTATTTTAACCTAACGTAATGCAAAATTTCTACATTTCTGCATTTACCGACCGAAGCTCCGGCCACAAGCCTCGCTTTATTATGGCCATCATAACCGTTTAAATATGCATCAAGGGCTGACGTCCAGCTCTTGAGTTGGGATGGGGGAATTGGATAACAAATCGAGCCATCAATGACCCCTCCTCTTTAAAAATGTATGACTGCATCAATTTTGTGTTCGTAATCATCGATGGGAGGGCCAAAGCCTGCTCACTTATGCAAACCATTTCTGTGCGGGGTACAAGGGTAGGGGTTGAATACGTATGGGGGGAGCGATGGTCTTGATAGATTGCTTCCTTCGCTGCTTGTGAGTACTACTGGCCGATGAATTGTTTGGTTAACGACCAGGTATGCACGACTGTCTGGTTTGGGTTTGTTTCTGCAAAAAAATCATGAACATACTGGACAAACAGACTGTAATTCGAGGTAATTAGTCGGATATGGATGATTGGTTCTGGATTAGTTAATGAAAGAATAATTTGTAGTAGCTGACGACGTGGGCCGCACTGCATGTGGTAGTGCCCTACCGAGGCTTAGTTGCTCGCAAACTTGTTAATTTAGCACCTTACACTCGAGTAGTCATACTGTCAAATGAGTTCAGATAAGCGTCAACTCCAGAACCTACTTGAAAACGACACAACATCCATGGAATTCACTTAATTAAACTGCATCAATAAATTATGGCCAAATGCTGCCATAAATTTTGGTCCAAGTATTTAAACCGTCTTGTTAAAAGGACGACATGGTGCTATCCCCATGGTTACATGCACCATACTTGTCTGGTTCTGGCCCTCTGGCCTCCATTCCTATCGCGCTTGCAAATGCTTAGCGCACGAATAGGACAAAGCAAAGTGGAGCGAGCAGTCAGAATGAGCCTGGAGGTTTGTCGTTGGCACTTCCGCCTAGGATTTCAATAACGTCAGGACGGCAATTCATGCTTGCCAAACTGTCCCTATCCTTTTTAAACTTGGCCTATGGGCATCAACCCTCTTTGAAGAAGACTAAGTCCGTTAATTCATTTAAGCTTTTGTCTACCCGATAATTCAGTTCTTATTTTAAGTAATCTTCCAAGGTGTCGAGATAAATTTGCTAACTATTGAGCGCATTCTTACAAAGTAAAAATAGAGAAAAGCACCTTTCTGTGAATTCACTTGGTTGGTAACTGAAACTGGGCATTCTTATTCTCAAGTGACGCAGTTTTTTGCTTTGTGAGCAAAGCCATGAAGGTGACTACAGGCCAGGCACCATGCCAGAGCTCCGAAAATTGCAAGCTGTGTCGTCAAAGGCGATTCAGAGGGGAGGGGAGGGGAGATAATCGCACGGTTCAAACGTGCAGATGGAGGCCGCGTGCCAATCACGCCGGTGGGTGGCCCCGTGCTCCCGTGCCCCCTGACTTCTACCTCTGAAGGGTAGAGTGTTCACCTTAGGCCTCTACTTCTTACCATTCCTACGTCGCTCATGGTTACATCACTGTAAGTTTTGGCGGGTGGCGCAGATGGTCATTCGTCCCCAAAAATTTAACACGAATATTTTACATTAATGTACCCTTGGTCATTTAAACCCAAATAACATTTTTTTCGTCTGGATGTGTTGTGCAAATTCATATGGCTTAACGAAAGATAGCGCTATTCGACAGCACTCAGCGTTACTTCGCTTCTAACATTGAGCGAGTAGAACACTTCCAATCTGAAGAGTTTGATTATTCGTTCTAGTTGAGTCTGATTTATACATTCTTTCTAATGTCTACAGGCGACGATTTCAAATGCTGAAACAGAGCCAATACCCAGAACGCGAACGCACAAGCGAGTCATCACCGGATGGCAGGAAACTGATAAGGCTAGTATTAAGGACTGGGTACTCTTTGAAGCCATCCGCATGTGCTAACTTTGGTATTTGTTACTTGCTGAAAGAGGAATCAACTGTCGCATGATTCTCACATGCCACCTTCAGGTTTGGATGAGCATTACATGATTTTGGCCGTTTATGTTCCAACAAAACAAAAATAACACCACTTGATCTCGTCAAGAGATTAGGCAACAGTAGTAGCAATGCCCCATGTCTATCAGACAGTCCTTCCTTGCCCCTAATTCTCACTTTAAAAGCGATTTTCGTCTCTCTTCCACTCCGTGCTCCCACCCGCCAGCCCGCCCCCGCCTCAGTTTCACCTCCTGGTGCGCACGTGCGCACGCATTTCCCTGCTATCATGACAGGTTATCTTGCTCTACATGTGCACGCTTTCGTGCTCATGGGTGCACAGAAAATGCAATCAGGGTGGAGTTGAGCAGGGGCATTTAAATTACCATCAATTAAGTCCTTTGCTCAACAAGCAGCAACAGCTTCCCATCAACCCAACTCCACCACCACCATCAACACATCAGGGAATGCGTGCATAATGCAACGTTTTAGCCCTCGTTGAATTTGTCCAATTTCAAAGTGGTACGAGGGGAGTGGGGAGCAACTAATGATAAGCGATCCGAGTTAATGTGAAATTTGTGTAGTACGCAAATGCAAAATTGTTGACATTAGCGTTAAAGGCGGCGCCACTGGTATTAAGAGCTTGGTATAGTTAACTATATTTGCAGCTATCATGTAAAAGGAAGGTGGGCCACTGGAAATTAAAATTAGTCCTCAATTTTGCTTACTGCTTCCAGGAAGTAGAATTAAATGGTACCAAGTGACTTCGAGTAATAAAATAGAGAGCGAACAGATCAACATATAAATAAGTTTGTTTCCTGAGTGTTTACGAAGATGAGGTAATGTTTATCAAGCAAAAGTCGAGTTTTGATTCAGCGAATGAAAAAATCAGCCATTTCTAAAGGCAGAGTTAGGTGAGCTTTGCATCGCTAAGCGATGCATAGATAGTAAGGACATTTCTTACAACGATGAAAATCTGATGGACGTGTCTAATTTCATCAATTTAGACTTTATGGAGATTAGCTTTTCCGTTTCCAACACGCGTTGGCTTGCGCCATAAAAACCGAAATAAAGAATAAAAACATTACAAAAGCAAGGATGACAAGAATATGTATCATTTGTAAGAAAAAATCACTGCATTATTTTGAAACGGGGATAACAGCAGAAGTTGAAAACACATCGATTGCCACAACGTACATACCATGATAGAAAATCCCCCAGGAAATTTTAACTTCAAAATAACTATGAGCCACAGCAGGTTTTCGTTCACGAAGACATTCCACTTACTCATTTGCGCATGTAGACAGTTACTTAAAATTAACGTAAAGATTTTAAAAATGAAAGAGAGGCGGGTGTGGACACCTCTGCAACGACGAAATCAGCCAATCAATGCAAACAAAATAAAATTCTGCTGCACTCCACCAGAAGAAGACTGTCGACTGTTTGTGCAGTTCGCTTCGCTCAAACAGCATTTCTCCACGTGATCGCCATGACCTACATCTCCACGTGTCCCACCGGGCATGTGGCGATGCAGCACCTCCGTTCGCCAACTGACCGCTTTCGAGTCAATGCGTCAAAGGTGGAAGTCAGTTGGGCAGGGCCTACGTTTGGTCGCGACTCCACATGCACCGTGCTCCACAACGCAACGCATGTCACATAGTGAATTGTAGTGTCATCTACGGCTTGTGCAAGAGCCAAGTGAGCCACCAGAATTCACAGCGCGTGCGTCTCTTTGGATTGCCGTCGA